>JAJKFL010000006.1:7985214-8230214 GCA_021186555.1 Reticulitermes speratus | reverse complement strand
CTAATTCACCGTCCCCCAGCTCTAAATGTGCTGCTGGTGTTTGTGTGCTAGAAATGGGCATGAGATGAAGGAAATGCTTTAGGTTGGTGCCATACGTTGGCGGATGGCAAAGCCTTCCAAAGACTGCAGGCAACTTGCCTACAGACTGTAGTTAGAGGCTTCTGTACGTTTAGTAGCGAGACAAGGATGTCCTGGAATATAATCCGATTTTCATTAGACGTATTATAGACATGAGCTCTCGGTGATATGTCCACCTTGACGAAGGAATATTTAGCTGGGAGAGGAAGCTTGCGTGTACCAGTGAACTGGAAAGCTGCCCAAGCAGCAGCCTAGCTGTTGGTAGGGCCACCATTGCCGGAGAGATTTCGACGGAGGTGCCGGACAGAGAGATACCGTGGCCTTCCAGGTTGGGGGTTCGGCTCGATGCTGACGTCCTCGGCTCGTAAGAACGCAACTGTCTCGAAACCCCGGTAAAGGGGAGGCTTCGGCCCGTTTTCGGGCCGAAGCCTCATAGACGAAGTAGCACAGTCGAAATCGGTTATAACGTCATGAAGGGGACTAAATATTTTGTGTCGTTATAAACGAGTGTTGTTATAACCGAGAAGTATAATGTTATGATGCCGATCCCAGTGGCCGTGCGGTCTAAGGCGTGGGTCTGCGGCCGCTCGCTTACTGGGATTGTGGGTTTGAATCCCGCCTAGGGCATGGATGTCTGTCTGTTGTGAGTGTTGTGTGTTGTCAGGTAGAGGTCTGTGCGACGGGCTGGTCCCTTGTCCAGAGGAGTCCTACCGAGTGTGGTGTGTCTAATGTGTGATCGTGAAGCCTTGAAAAATGAGGCGGCCTAGGCCCCCAAGGGGCTGTCGAGCCATTAAAAAAAATGTTATGGTTAACAGTGAGGAATTAATTGGTACCACAGAATATCTGACGATACTGACGAGGTGTCGTATAAACCGATGTCGTTATAACCGGGCTCGACTGTATTATAAACATAAATGGGAGTTGTACCAGTTGTACCAGTTGTACCAGTATTATGTTGGACTTCCCCCGAAGTCGGATGTAGGCCTGTATGTCATACATGGCATTGTATCACCTGAAGACAACCAGTCAGTCGACAAGCCGTGTGTATCAAACGTCAGTGGCGGATATTCCGTACGGTCACTGTCTTAGTGCGTCGCCTTATCACACAAACGTCAGTGGCGGATATTCCGTACGGTCACTGTCTTAGTGCGTCGCCTTATCACACAAACGTCAGTGGCGGATATTCCGTACGATCACTGTATTAGTGCGCCACCTTATCACACAAACGTCAGTGGCGGATATTCCGTACGGTCACTGTCTTAGTGCGTCGCCTTATCACACAAACGTCAGTGGCGGATATTCCGTACGATCACTGTATTAGTGCGCCACCTTATCACACAAACGTCAGTGGCGGATATTCCGTACGGTCACTGTCTTAGTGCGTCGCCTTATCACACAAACGTCAGTGGCGGATATTCCGTACGGTCACTGTCTTAGTGCGTCGCCTTATCACACAAACGTCAGTGGCGGATATTCCGTACGATCACTGTATTAGTGCGCCACCTTATCACACAAACGTCAGTGGCGGATATTCCGTACGGTCACTGTCTTAGTGCGTCGCCTTATCACACAAACGTCAGTGGCGGATATTCCGTACGGTCACTGTGTTAGTGCGTCGCCTTATCACACAAACGTCAGTGGCGGATATTCCGTACGATCACTGTATTAGTGCGCCACCTTATCACACAAACGTCAGTGGCGGATATTCCGTACGGTCACTGTATTAGTGCGTCGCCTTATCACACAAACGTCAGTGGCGGATATTCCGTACGATCACTGTATTAGTGCGCCACCTTATCACACAAACGTCAGTGGCGGATATTCCGTACGGTCACTGTGTTAGTGCGTCGCCTTATCACACAAACGTCAGTGGCGGATATTCCGTACGGTCACTGTCTTAGTGCGTCGCCTTATCACACAAACGTCAGTGGCGGATATTCCGTACGGTCACTGTCTTAGTGCGTCGCCTTATCACACAAACGTCAGTGGCGGATATTCCGTACGATCACTGTATTAGTGCGCCACCTTATCACACAAACGTCAGTGGCGGATATTCCGTACGGTCACTGTCTTAGTGCGTCGCCTTATCACACAAACGTCAGTGGCGGATATTCCGTACGGTCACTGTCTTAGTGCGTCGCCTTATCACACAAACGTCAGTGGCGGATATTCCGTACGATCACTGTCTTAGTGCGTCGCCTTATCACACAAACTGTCGAAATGTTTTAAAAATACGAGTTATTTTATAACAAAACAAATTCGTCTTTTTTTTATTCAGTTGGAATATCGGTGAGCTGGAATATTTCAATCGGAATAGTGACTAGGCTACGGGCTGATCAGCTGAGGAATCATGGTTCGATTCCCTTTAGGGGCAAGAGAAAACTAAAAAAGCTAAGACAGATTTGGAACAAAACAACGTGCGTGATTTTAGGCTCCCGCCGCGATGTAGATGAGATCTGTGCTCTTCTGGGATGTTACGCAGCGTTGAGCGGTAGTTCTGTACCGACGTTTCGGGACAATCTATCAGTCCCATCTTCAAGGGTCAAGGCCGACAGGTTGTCCCGAAACGTCGGTACAGAAGTACCACTCAGCGCTGCGTAACATCCCAGAAGAGCGCAGATCTCAAAACAACTTTATCTTACCAGAGATAGGTCAAACCAAGAAGGAACCTGCCAACATTTATCCGAATACTTCATCCAAGGAAAGTTCACCAGCCTGCAAGGAAATTGAATTTTAGTTTTTCCTGAATAATAACAGTCATTCAACAAAGCTTACCAATAGAATAGACTAGAATACAAGTAGGGCGGGCACCACAGTGTCCCGTGCATATCGACCATGCTTGATCCTTTGTGCAGCCCTTATATTCGTGTGTTTAGCAGCCCCACACTTTGAACAAAGTGCAGTAACCTGCTTACAGAGATATCCTTAAAGTCCTCTGGTTTCATACGTACCTGAATCTTAATGCTGCCAAGGCCTCACAGTCACATGGAACATGTGAGACCGTTTTGGATGTCTGTTTGCATCTATGACACTCGGGACTGTTTACTAGCCCCAATTTAATTAGGTGCCCTTTTAGATGACAGTGTCCTGTAAACAGCCCTGTCAGTATTTTTAGCTGATTTCTGCTCAAACTAAGTAGTTCTCCAGCTCTTTTAGCGGAGGGTCTTTTGAGAAAGCCCCTAGCCTGTCTTTGTCCACAAATGGACTGCCAATATTCTGCATGTTTCCTGTTCGTCCATTCCCTGATCACCTCCCTGGCAATCTTAGCAGAAATGCCCAGGGTAGGCTCAGGTCCTATGAATGGACGTGAGGAGCCCTCTCTAGCTAGTTGATCAGCCATTTCATTCCCATCAATTCTCATATGCCCCGGCATCCATATCAGTTGGACCCTGTTAGTTCTGCCATTCTCTTCAGGGATTGATGGCAATCCCTGACTAGTTTAGAATTGATCTGGAAATTATTAAGCGCCTTAATGGCTGCTTGACTGTCTGAAAGAATATGGATGTTTCTACCTTTGTAGCCCCTTTATATATTCTCCAAGCTTACCAGTAACTAGTGGTTTAATCTACCTTGACGTAGTATGGAAGTCCCCGATTCGACGCTAGGTTTGGTTACCGGCAGTGTGATGTCTTTCATGTTTACCAGACAGTACTGTAAGATTGCCGTGATATTGACAACGTCTCGCGGACCACAGTTTGTTCACCTCGGCTGCAAGATGCGCATGGGAACCGCCGCAGGACCGCTTTCATATGCTGTTCACGCGGAGTGATAATGACGTGGTCCATACGAACAAAGTTATGTTAATTCAGGCGGTGATTGTGTTAACGGTACGGACTTGGGGCAAATAAGGCCTGGTCTCAGTGGGCCAAACGGTCCGGCATTCCGAAACAAGGAACACACACATGCACACATACAAGAGAACGTAAATAAGTGTAATAGTGTTGTGTGTATCAATGCATATTTATGCCACTGTATTTATATGTCTTTGTAAATAAATTTTTAGAATTGTAAAATCACGAGAGGTGGATGGGCGAAGAATTTAAAAAGTAGCATGCGAGAGCTAACAGATGTACACGAAAACTTGGTTGTGGGTCTTGAAGGAAAGATATTACTTGGGAGACCCAGATACAAATGGAAGCATCATATTAGGATGGGTCTTAAGGATATAGTTTATGGTGTGGAATAGATTGAATCGATGGAAGTTTTGTAGAAGGTAGGGAATATTTTGGTTAGCCAACGGTAATACGGAATTAGCTTTTCAAGGAACGGCTCTACGCCATGATGGATTTGTAATGATTACGACGACGCTGCTTTAGAAGAATATGATGATGATGATGATGATACTAATAATGATAATTGAGTGATGAAAAATAAGGAATGGAGATTTTAGTCGTTAATTTGCATCTGCCAGGGGTCTGAGCTCTCATTCTGAGAGACAAGACAGGCAATGTACGAGTACGTATTGAGGCGCGTTCGCCTAACCATTGTCGCCGTGGAAAAGCAATATTACAGGGTGTGTGTCTGTAGCCTTAGTTATCCAGCATACAAAGCGCATGCGCCGTACTATATTGCCATCTGTGGCCTGTCTGACTCTACCATATTTTTCCACATTATCTCATAAACGGCACGATTTTCGGAAAAAAGTTATTGAACATAAAATGTGTGTTTTGATTTTCTCTACAACTTTTGTCTGAAACATTTGTCATTCTAAGAAGAATTCAGCGAGATATTATCATAAATGTGCATAGGTCTTCATGTCAAGTACCGTTATTGTTGTCAGATTTTAATGACACTTGGATTTTGTCGACAGATTTTCTAAATATTCTCAGACCCATCCAGTGGGAGCCGAGTTGTTCCATGCAGGCAGAAAGATATGACGAAGCTAAGAGTCGCTCTTCGAAATTTTCCGAACGCGCCTAAAAATCACAGATTGAAGTCGTTTGAATTTGGAGTATAATCTTTGGACATCACAGAGATAAAGTTACAGGGGTACACAAAACCTTACTCAAATCTGAACTGTACCATGTTCTGTTAGGAATTTTGCAATTTTTAACGAAGAAAAAACGAGATGGGAGGGGCATTGTAACAGAGAATAAATAATAATTTTATTTTAAGTAATCAATGGGAAGAAATCGCTGGGAAAATCTAAACAAAAATGGTAGGATAATATTAAAGCAGATTATAGAAAACGTTATGTGGTATTGTGATAGAACTGGCTAATGGATATTTGAGGCGGTAGAGAGGTACGGACGTTTCAGAGGGACCTTGCGTGTTGATATGTTTACCCTGAATGCCTAAAGATAGTGCCCAATAGCTGACCCGTTAGATGACAATTACTTACCTACGTACCAAAAATATAAAGATTGAAATTTACATAACTATAATTTTGCCTGCTTTTTGTGTGGGTGTGAAACTTGGTTCTCACACTGAGGGAAGAACGTTGCCTAAGAGTTTTCGAGAATAGGGTGCTGAGGAAGATATTTGGGCCTAAGAGGGGAGGGGTAACAGGGGAGTGGAGAAAACTACATAATGAGGAGCTTCATGATTTGTGTTCCTTAGCAAGTATTATTTGGGTGACCAAATCAAGAAGAATAATATGGGCGAGTAATATGCCACGTATGGGGGAAAGGAGAGGTGCTTATGGAGTTTTTGTGGGGAAATCTGAGAGAAATAGACCGCTTTGAAGACCTGGGCCTAGGTGGGATGATAATACATGGTATTGCGATGGATCTTAAAGAAATGGGTGGGGAAGTCGTGGAGTGGATTTATCTGGCTTAGGATAGCGACAAGTGGCGGGTTGTTGTGGACGCGGGCATGAACCTTTGTGTTCCATAAAATGCGGGGAATTCCTTGACTAGCCGATGAAATATTTGCTTTGCAATAATGATTCCGCTTCATAGAGTTAGTTAGTTAGTCTTTACGTACACAAACTGCGCAAGTTAATATGTGACCGTCCGTGCACTGAGTTGTTTTGTGTCCACATACAAAAGGTACCATTTAAGTAAAAGTAGGCTCATAAATTTTTCCAGGAAACTTTTGTGTACTCTGGAGAACGTATTCATTTCTTAATAAGACTTACAAACTTCTAGTCGTGCCTCTCCCAAATACAATTTATCTGAGGAATGCTAAGAAGATATTTTTATCGTCTTGAATATGTCTCAGCCAACAGTTTTGGGCTATGTAGTTATGCGTTTCAGCTATGCCTGTGTCTTGTATGCAGAAGAGAGTGTATTTTAGGCGCAAGATTAGACAGTTCTAAGTATATTAGGGGGATGAATGGGGTTAAAAACGCGGCAGAGGCTTTATTTTTTATATTTATGGACTGCTGGAGATGCTTGCTTTGGCTAAAGAAACGAATGAACGTACATTATCAGCAAGGAACAAGATGCTTCGTCTACAAGGGGATACAGAAAATTGATTTCTTTTTACTGCATAAGGCCTGTTAAAATCCCTTTGCCCATCCGTTCGTCCGTTTTTATGCACGTAAAAACGCCAGAACCGCTGAATGGAATTTTATGAAATTCGGTTGGGGAATTTAGGAAACCTTCTTGAGCAATTTAAATTTTGGTTAAATATACCACCATGTTTAACATTCAACAATTCTACGTTCTGCCCACACAGTGTATTTATGTGTTTTATGTGGATCTCAGAACAAACCGATTATTTCACTGTACAGCATTAACTGACTGGTTTGTATAACTGAGATGGAGTGTGTTTACTGCGCGGTACGGACTGTATTTATGTGTTTTGTGTGGATCTCAGAACAAACAGCGATTATTTCACTGTACAACATTAACTGACTGGTTTGTATAACTGAGACGGAGTGTGTTTACTGCGCGGTACAGACTGTATTTATGTGTTTTGTGTGGATCTCAGAACAAACAGCGATTATTTCACTGTACAGCATTAACTGACTGGTTTGTATAACTGAGACGGAGTGTGTTTACTGCGCGGTACAGACTGTATTTATGTGTTTTGTGTGGATCTCAGAACAAACAGCGATTATTTCACTGTACAGCATTAACTGACTGGTTTGTATAACTGAGACGGAGTGTGTTTACTGCGCGGTACAGACTGTATTTATGTGTTTTGTGTGGATCTCAGAACAAACAGCGATTATTTCACTGTACAGCATTAACTGACTGGTTTGTATAACTGAGATGGAGTGTGTTTACTGCGCGGTACGGACTGTATTTATGTGTTTTGTGTGGATCTCAGAACAAACAGCGATTATTTCACTGTACAACATTAACTGACTGGTTTGTATAACTCAGACGGAGTGTGTTTACTGGGCGGTACGGACTGTATTTATGTGTTTTGTGTGGATGTCAGAACAAACAGCGATTATTTCACTGTACAGCATTAACTGACTGGTTTGTATAACTGAGACGGAGTGTGTTTACTGCGCGGTACGGACTGTATTTATGTGTTTTGTGTGGATGTCAGAACAAACAGCGATTATTTCACTGTACAGCATTAGCTGACTGGTTTGTATAACTGAGACGGAGTGTGTTTACTGCGCGGTACGGACTGTATTTATGTGTTTTGTGTGGATGTCAGAACAAACAGCGATTATTTCACTGTACAACATTAACTGATTGGTTTTTATAACTGAGACGGAGTGTGTTTACTGGGCGGTACGGACTGTATTTATGTGTTTTGTGTGGATGTCAGAACAAACAGCGATTATTTCACTGTACAGCATTAACTGATTGGTTTTTATAACTGAGACGGAGTGTGTTTACTGCGCGGTACGGACTGTATTTATGTGTTTTGTGTGGATGTCAAACAAACAGCGATTATTTCACTGTACAACATTAACTGATTGGTTTTTATAACTGAGACGGAGTGTGTTTACTGGGCGGTACGGACTGTATTTATGTGTTTTGTGTGGATGTCAGAACAAACAGCGATTATTTCACTGTACAGCATTAACTGATTGGTTTTTATAACTGAGACGGAGTGTGTTCACTGCGCGGTACATGCTGATTCTTTAACTATTCAAGTCAATACTAATTTTTTCAAAGTTTCAATGTAGCTTTGAAGCATCTGTAAAATAAAGCCTATATCCAGGCCTATTTACTTTTTTTTCTGTGCCTAATGAGAGTAAAAATCGGAATATCTTGCAGGCCGTATCTTCAGCGTAGTCTACGGTAATATCCTAGAAGATTGAAATATTATCACTTTACATATTTGGTATCCTGGATGGTTTTTAAATTAGGGGTTTTAGAAATACGGAACAGGAGGACTAAACTTTCACTAGTGTTTTCTGTGAAGGAGAGACGAACTTGAAGAGAAAGAAGGAAACGAAGAATTTGGTAAAGGGGCAACTTGTATTTGGGAGAATCGCTTAAGTTTGTCTACTGTCTTGACTGATATTCTTCGTGGTTTTCCTCTCTGCAGGCAAAATCGGCGATAGTTCCACCAATAAGGCATGATCGCTTTTTTAGGTGCGTTGGAAACATTGCGAAAAGTGACTATCAGCTTCATCATGTCTATCTATCTGTCTGTCTTTCCGTCCTCCGTCTGTCCGCATGGAACAACTCGGCCCCCACTGGACGAATTTTCATTAAATTTGATATTTGAGTGTTTTTCGAAACTTTGTTGAGAAAATTAAAGTTTGCATTAAAATATGACAACAATAACGGCTACTTTACATGAAGACCAATATACATTTATGATCATATCTCGCTCAGCTCATCTAGAATGAGAAATGTTCACACAAAAAGTGCACAGAAAATCAAAACACACATTTTATGTTCAATAACTTTTTTCTTCTAAAATCGTACCGTTTATGAGATAATGTGGAAAAATACGGTACAGCCGGACAGGCCACAGATGACAATATAACACGGCGCATGCGCTTTGCCTGCTGGATAACTAAGGCTACAGACACACTCTTGTAATATGTAATACTTATTTCTCTTCCACGACAAAAGTGGTTACGCGAACGCGCCTCAATCTTACGTTTATACGTACATTGCTTTTCTTATTCCAAATCCTTTCCATTTGGTCAATAATCTTATTCTTTGCCTTATAGTCTTAGTCACAAGTAGCATCGAGAAGTATAGAAAGAACATATACAGGGTCAAAGAGAATTACAACTAGAGGAAGGAGCAGAATTACACTAAGAAAATGAAGAAGTGATGTGGAAATGAAAAGAAAGAAGTGCGTCCAATAATGTAAGCCTGATTTTGAGAAGCCCTATACCTCTGAGCTGTTTAAAGTAAGCGGCTGAAGGAGGGAAGGAAGAAGAATTAAAGAAATGAAGAACACCGTGGCACGCAGTAACCCTCATCAAGTGACGGCGATCAAATTGAAGCATTAGCATTACTATCGTGGTGTCAACGGCTGTCAGAAGTCCATTTCATGCTGAATTGTGACATCACGTGTTGGAATTGAGACCACTTTGTGTTTTGGTCAAATCGTGAAGAATGGGACTGCAATTTGTCAAGAAGACTGTCAAATTGGAATTGCTTGTGACAAAATGTATAGGTAGAAGAAATTGATGCTGCTTTGAGAGGAAGGTAGTTTAAATTGGAGTGATGGGCTACTGCTTGTCATGTCGGAAGCTAATTTCTTTTGGTTGTCGTGTAAAGTGACTCCATCTTCTTTCGAGAAGGCTTTGATTTTTACATGGAATTAGTTTTTCATTTCTTCAAATTGACAGTTGTATCTTGCAATGGGGAGGCGACTTAAAGCATGGGTTTAAAATACGGGCTTCACGGTAAGTTTTACTTGACTGTGGGGTCAATTTCACGACACGCGGTGGCGCAGTTGGTTGAGGCACTACGCAACAAAACGGAACGTCGCGGGTTCGATTTCCGATGGTGTCACCGGAATTTTTCACTGACATAATCGTTTCGGTCGCACTATGGCCCTGGGGTCGACTCAGCCTGTAACAGAAATGAGTACCAGGAATCTTTCCTGGGGGGTAAAGGCGGCCGGTGCGTAGGGCTAACAACCTTACCACCTTCATGTGCCGATTGTCTAAAAACCTGGGAGCCTCGAACTCCTGGAGCCCTAAGGGCCTGCCAAGGCCTGTAATGGGATTGTTTTTACCTTTTTTTGGGGGGTCAATTTCATAGTTATGACAGATGAAGGTAAATTTGTCTCGGTATAAGGCACCACAGTATGAAGACAGAAGTGGAATACCGTTTCAGCTACAATGCTGTTCTTTAAGTTTTGATCATGTACTGAAATGGAGATGGGTTATTTCACCCTCCGGCCCTCTAACCCCTCAGGAAGTAACCGCATGTACTCCCTTAATAGCAGGTTGGTTGGACCTGAGATCAGTATGGAGGCAATGGAGAAGATGTCACTGTCAATACCAGAAACAGAATGACGGTCGCTTAAATTAACTGCAAAGTCACTTTTCTCACTGAATTTAACCGGCTTATCTTTAAGTGTGGATATAGTGGGAGTGCAGATAAAAGTTACTCGCACTCATAAAGTCGGTGTTATTAGTTTAACTCTCCGGCCGCTTTAACTCCTGCGAAGAGCACTGGGTACATAACAAAAGAGATTTTGTGTTGGCCCAGTATGGACGTCTGGTAGATATGTACAACATTTAGGAGATATCTGCTGCTTCCTTCTTCAGGAAAGAAGTTGTCTGGTGTATGATGCCGTGTAGTCAGGAACACAGGCACCAACGCTTTGCAGAAAACTCCTGCGTCCATCTTCAGGAGTGCCCACCAGATGACTTGAATATATTACGAATCCCATTTCGAATTTTTTATGATTAGAGTATTTGAGCATACTTCAGTGTTTAATTAGAGTGTTATTCATTTGTTAAATCACTCGTTACCGGTACTAGCTACACATTCCGATGGTGACAAGAAAAGCCATCACATTTCGGCTTAAGAACAGGCTGTTAACGCAGTGCGAATTATCGACAGATAGAAAGCTATATTTCTGAACGTAACAAGAATATCCAGTTATGAAACCATAATCATATTTCAGTATTATATTTCATTTTCCAATACGTCATGACTGATCAGTTTTAATACGTAAGTGATTTGGTATCCCGAGGGGTGACCAAAATATGTCTTGGAACCACACGTGTCCTACGAAATGCCTTTCTTTTGCACCAGTGAACAGATCGAGTCGCGATGCGTGGAAATGGTGTCCATCTGATAGCGTGTCTGTCCGTGACTTGAAAAAAGAAAGAGTGAGTGAGAGGAATTTGACCTGAAAAAATGAGAGTGTAGTGAGAGCTAATTTTTAAGTAACAGAAATATTTAGGACAGAATTGTAGCCGGGATAGCTCAGTTAGTCTAGTGATTAAAATAAGGGATGGACGACAGAGGATTCTGGGTTCAAATCCCGGTAGGAGTAAGAGAATATTATGGTTAGTCGCTGGCCTCCCACCGCCGAGGCCCGGTTTCGATACCGGCTCAGTCCATGTGAGATTTGTGGTGGACAAAGTGGCACTGGGACAGGTTATTCCGCGAGTACTTTGGTTTTCCCCTTTCAATTTCATTCCACCGGTGCTCTATTACTTGGAAAAATTAAAAACTGATCATCTTTCTCTTCATCTTCATCACAGGGTTGCACAATCAACCTCAAGGCTGCGGTGCGTCCGTAGCTTCTGCTGCGGGGCTCTTCTCCACAAAACAAAAGAGAGAATATTATTATCATAACGTCCAATCAGAGTCTGCGGTACACACAGCCTCCTGTCCAGTAGATACTGGGGACTCATTCACCGGGTTAAAGAGGCCAGCCAGGACATGAAAGTGACCACTTACCTCCATCTACTGCCAAGGTTAAGAAATCGTGGAGACATGCCTCCATTCCCAAACATCTTAATGCCTGGTACTTGATTAAAAAAATATTTTTTTTATTTAGGATAGGGTGGAATAGTCTTTATAAAAGAGATAACTCATTTCGGGCATTCAAGAGTTTAAAGGTATTTGGATGGCATAGGGACCTACAGGGCATTGCGTTGTTCAGGTATCGCGGTGGGACGTGTCACTGCAGTGACAGGAAGTGCCTCGCTGTCTTGATGTCGATGTACAAGGAAGACAGCGAGGGGACTTTCAATACAGCTGTCCATCTTATTTTGCACGTGCGCGGGCGTAGATACCACCCGGGTTCAATGCCATTCACCTGGACGTCGCACAGCAAATCTCATCCTGTAAGTGTGAAGACGACCATCTAGCAGGGACTGGAGTTAGACTTCGTGAGGCTGTAACTTTGTAAAAAAAAAACTTTTTGGGGTTATGACGCCGTGTAGTCTGGTAGAAACCTAACGACTTGCCTGATTAATCTGCTGTATTGACTTGTATGCAGAAAGTGCCGGGTTCGAATTTCGATCAGGGCATGGACTGTCGTGACCGAAATTTTTCGTGTTTCTGCTGCAGTCATCCACATGTACCGAAATAGTGTCTGGATTAAGCCACGACCACTTCCTTTAGAATCCTTTCTATTTGATCATTTACGAATTATCCTACCGTTAGAAGCTGCAGAGTTCTGACGATTGCGTTCTTCTGGATTATGATGCTGCTTCGATGGGTAATCGTATCCCGACGTGGTACCCTCATCTGCGAACGTCAGTAGGTGCTAGGACCTATCGACTATACATCCGATTATCCTTTGACGCAGCGTCATATCCCATAAGATCAGAATCCTCAACTTCACCGTTGTGAAAACCCCAAAACTGCGGGTTTTTCGTCATATGACACGACATAACTCCGATTTAAGCGCTGGACTAGCCAACGCAGGCTCGCTTTTACAAGCATGTTCGCAGCGTTATAATTTGAAAACTCCGTATATCGCCGAAGACACTGACAGCATCTTCGAGAATACAGAATAAGACATAAGAACCTAATCAGTAAATATTAAAATCATTGGATATGATGAGTGATTTCTTACGTTGTAGGTCACTTTGTGTGAAAATGTCTTACATTAGAAACAATGCCGTGGAGAGTGTTAGATATGCAGTTGTCATCTGAAGAAGTGAAAAGTATTTGTGCTCAGTAATTTGGATTTATTGAATTGGCACCTCATGCTGGCTTTTTCTCGTGTTCCGCAATGGAAAGTACTCAACGAGTGCGCGTTGACCAGTAACCTGACCTCACGATCAGGGGTGACACCTAGGTGATCGGGATTTGAATTAACTTCTCTCATGTTTTACGTTTATTGTAATGGCAAAGTGTTTTGTAGCGCAAAGGCAGATCTTGGGTAGAGGGAGTCACGTGCTTGAATCTCTGCCAGAACATTTGTGCATGTATTTTGTGGTTCGTTTAATGACGCTGCTTGTAGCTCAGACTATAGAAGTCGAATGGGGAAAAGTATGTTTTTTATTGGAATAAAATTGGTTTACGTTATATAATTTATCCAGTGGTCTGCTTAATTTTTACTTAGAAATACACCCATATAAATATACCCATATAAATATACCCATATAAATATACCCATATAAATATACCCATATAAATATACCCATATAAATATACCCATATAAATATACCCATATAAACATACCCATATAAACATACCCATATAAATATACCCATATAAACATACCCATATAAACATACCCATATAAATATACCCATATAAACATACCCATATAAATATACCCATATAAACATACCCATATAAATATACCCATATAAATATACCCATATAAATATACCCATATAAATATACCCATATAAACATACCCATATAAATATACCCATATAAACATACCCATATAAATATACCCTTATAAATATACCCATATAAATATACCCATATAAATATACCCATATAAATAACCCATATAATACCCATATAAAACATACCCATATAAAACCAATACCCATAATAAAATATACCCATATAAATATACCCATATAAATATACCCATATAAATATACCCATATAAATATACCCATATAAATATACCCATATAAATATACCCATATAAATATATACCCATATAAAATACCCATATAATATACCCATATAAATTACCCATATAAATATACCCATATAAATATACCCATATAAATATACCCATATAAATATACCCATATAAATATACCCATATAAATATACCCATATAAATATACCCATATAAATATACCCATATAAATATACCCATATAAATATACCCATATAAATATACCCATATAAAATACCCATATAAATATACCCATATAAAATACCCATATAAATATACCCATATAAACATACCCATATAAATATACCCATATAAACATACCCATATAAATATACCCATATAAACATACCCATATAAATATACCCATATAAATATACCCATATAAATATACCCATATAAATATACCCATATAAATATACCCATATAAACATACCCATATAAATATACCCTATAAATATACCCATATAAATATACCCATATAAAATACCCATATAATATACCCATATAAATATACCCATATAAATAACCCATATAAATATACCCATATAAACATACCCATATAAATATACCCATATAAATATACCCATATAAACATACCCATATAAATATACCCATATAAATATACCCATATAAATATACCCATATAAACATACCCATATAAATATACCCATATAAATATACCCATATAAATATACCCATATAAACATACCCATATAATATACCCATATAAATATACCCATATAAATATACCCATATAAATATACCCATATAAACATACCCATATAAATATACCCATATAAACATACCCATATAAATATACCCATATAAAATACCCATATAAATATACCCATATAAACATACCCATATAAAATACCCATATAAATATACCCATTATAAATATACCCATATAAATAACCCAATATAAAATACCCATATAAATATACCCATATAAACATACCCATATAAATATACCCATATAAATATACCCATATAAATATACCCATATAAATATACCCATATAAATATACCCATATAAATATACCCATATAAAATACCCATATAAAATACCCATATAAATATACCCAATAAATATACCATATAAATACCCATATAAATATACCCATATAAATATACCCATATAAATATACCCATATAAAATACCCATATAAATATACCCATATAAAATATAATACCCATATAAATATACCCATATAAATATACCCATATAAATACCCTATAATAACCCATATAAAATACTATAAACCCATATAAGTATACCCATATAAATGTACCATAAATATACCCATATAAATATACCATATAAACATACCCATATAAATATACCCATATAAACATACCCATATAAATATACCCATATTCCGTCTTATTACTGTTGTGGTTGACGTTTGTCATTTCTTTGCCAAACCTTCTTTTCAGACAACAAATTTCTCACACGAAATGTGTCACTTCCTCAATCAGATGTACCCAGCTTCTTTCTTCAGTATCGTATCAAATATGCAGACGGGGTTGCGCATGCCAACCATATTTTTGCCCTGCCAGATTGGTAAGTTACCTGTCTTGCAGCTCCTGACTATAAAACATATTCCGGAAGTGGGCTGCACCTTGCTGCACATCCGGTTACACAGACAGTAAGTAGATCGAGGGACAGCCAGTTGATTGATCAGTGGGTTTAACTCTTTCTATTCTGGTGTATGATTAAAGAAATCTTGTTTGTTTATAATAAATTACCAATGTAGAGGTAAATGTATCGTTTTGGTTAATTAAGCGTCACTTTATGAAGGCATATACCTCACATACAAGTACACCCAGCAGATACATTTTGCACTGAACTGTATTCGCTTCGTGTTAGAGCTGTCAACAATTTGTAGGCCGTTACTGCAAGCGAACGCAACCCCAGAAGATAAATTGAATGTGTTCGTTGTTAAGTCAAAACCAACAAAAGCACAATATAATTAACAGGTATAAAATGTATTTACACCCCCTACATATGTTTCGGCAAATACATTGCCATCCTCAGGGGGTATCTATCAAAGAATTACAAGCACGTACTGCATCCAAATACACGATAGGTGGTTTTACAGTAGAAGTATTTACGCAGCTCACAATTTTAAAAAAATGTATAGATGCATAAAATTATAAAATTAAAAATTAAGAACAATAATACGTAATGTTTCAAGTAGTGATTATAAATAAATAAGCCTTATGAACAATTGTAATGTTTTTAAATGCTAATATCGATTCCTGAAAAACTATTTGTGTATATTTTATACTCTGAATTCATAAGGCATATTTATTTATAACCACTGCTTGAGACATAATTGTTGTTCTTAATTTTTAATTTTATAATTTTATGCATCTATACATTTTTTTAAAATTGTGAGCTGCGTAAATACTTCTACTGTAAAACCACCTATCGTGTATTTGGATGCAGTACGTGCTTGTAATTCTTTGATAGATTCTACCCTGAGGATGGCAATGTATTTGCCGAAACACATGTAGGGGTGTAAATACATTTTATACTTGTTAATTATATTGTGCATTTGTTGGTTTTGACTTAACTCACGATAAAATTCACGGTACATACAGCATAAAAGAAACTTCTGTCTGTACTGATGAAGTACAAACAGTTGCACCTAACTTATTTCATGCAAAACATAATTACATTTGTGTAAGCTGTCAACAGCTACATAATTGTTTGGGGATGTTTCAATAAAGTGAAAGCCCATATGAGACAGCGATCTACCCTAACATTGGAATCCTCCATGGGTAGAAGTTGTATGAAATAGGAACGAGTTTGAGTGGAGTTGAGCTGGGCTTTCAGGGTGCCTGACACCTGCGTTTAGTTAAGGTAAAGGGCTCTCTTATAAGCAGACGTGACACTCCATAATTTACTGACACATCTACAGAACAATACAAACAGTGGCATGTCTGCACCCGCAGGATTATGAGGTATAGCGTCAGCGGCGTTTCTGTGCAAATATAGGCCCTCGGGGGGGTTGGATTTCAAACAGGGTCTACACGAAAGGACTGATTATTTTAATTTTTTGAGTTTCTTGAAATATAATTTGTCCTGATGTTTGTGCGCATGCGTAAAATAATGATGGGACTTTGGTTTCTCGGAACTGGTTGTAAATACAGGGCATACACAAAAGAATGGTGCGGTTTCAATTGAATTGGAAATTGAAACCGCACCATTCTTTTGTGTATGCCCTGTATGGCGTCCTGCAATGCAGAAAGGAAGGAGTTCATTGTGACCGCGCTTTGTAGACGTGAAAGCATCTTGCAAATGAAAACAAATTTCTGGCAGCATTTTGAGGAGCGTTTGTCTACAAACTCTGTCGTGTCTGTCTGTCCGTCTCTCTGCGTTATCAGCTTGGCTCCTATTGGAACGGTTTTCGTGACTTTTATATTGGAGAGTGTCATCACAATCTGTCGATAAAATCCAAATTTGGTTGCAATCAGACAAAACTATCGGCCACTTTACACGAAGACCTAAGTGCAGTTTATTATATCGCCGACTTAAAATGGCCATAAATGGGCCGTCTTCGAGTGAAATGGTATCAGGCTGTTAGAATAACCGAGGAGGTACAAACATTACGCGAACGCGCCACAACTTTACGTTATACTACATTGCCTATTATCTTGTTAATACTGTTGTCAGTAGTTTTAAATTTTGTGAAAAATATTTCGACCTTTCTGGAGTTGCTTCATGATTGTGCAGAGGACGGACAGATCTTATGTAACAGGTGGGCCACGAGAATGTACACGTGCCTAAACGAGGGACGGAGACCAATTTCATAGGAATGCCGATGAGGTTATAGAATTGTTTTCAAACGGTCTTGATCCTCGGTCGCCCACGTCCGATAACCCCAGACTATATAAATTACGTACCAAGGTGTTTCCTGCCTCCACACGTGTTAGTTAGGGCTTCATCACCAAAAACGTTAAACACCAAGTTACAGTCTAAAGTGAATTCTAATTAGCCACGCCTAGTGTTATTTATTTGTACACAAAACTTATGGTATTAATCTCACCATAACACAGTTTTTACGTTTTGTATCTACCTGTATTGGAACTGTGGCGTGTTTTATTCTGTGTATTATAATGTGGCGTGTAAATTCTATGGCTTATTATCGGCCATGGCACTTTAATTTATTCATAATGTAAACGTATCTATATGAAAGGATTTCTCTTCCTTCTCAGGCAAGTAATCGCCCATAATTAATACTCCCTTCGGTATAAAACGTCTAGAGAAAAGCCATGCCCTCGTAAATACCCCTCGTAATTCACATGAAATTCCAACCAGCACTTTCTAAAACAACAACACTAGTTTTTTTTTTCAGTCATCATCTTCTACCTACTCCGGTTTTTCCGTTTTGAGTGTCGAGGTTTTTAATTCCTTTTGATCACACTGAGAGACATACCACAGTCGGTAGGACTCCTCTGGACGAGGGATCGGCTCGTCGCAGAGGCCTCTACCTGACAACAAAACACAGCATTCACAAGAGACAAACATCCATGCCCCCGGTGGGATTTTTTTTTTTTTGGGCCTGTCCGGGTTTTTTTCCCCTTTGATACATTTTTGTACTGTATTAAATCCTTTCGTCCTTCATGTCACTTACACAACAAACACAACACAAACATCCATGCCCCCTGTGGGATTTTTTTTTTGTCCGGGGTTTTTTCCCCTTTGATCCATTTTTGTACTGTTTAAATCCTTTCGTCCTTCATGTCACTTTACGTTCCATATTACCGTCCTTACAACAAACACAACACAAACATCTATGCCCCCGGTGGGATTTTTTTTTTCCTGTCCCGTTTTCTCCTTTGGTCCATTTTGTACTTTTTTTAAATCCTTCTGTCCTTCATGTTCCATACTACTGACCTTATACCACAACACAACACAAACATCCATGCCCCCGGTGGGATTCGAACCCACGATCCTAGTAAACGAGCGGCCGAAGACCCACGCCTTAGACCGCACGGCCACTGGGATCGGCAATTCGAACCCACAGTCCCAGTAAGCAAGCGGCCGCAGACCCACGCCTTAGACCGCACGGCCACTGCGATCGGCTAACGACACTAGTTACGGATGCTTAATTTAACTTGGGAAAGTTGCTTCCCGCGTTTAGAAGCAGTCTGTAATGTGCTATAATTTTATAATCTTTCCTCGCTACGTTGTACAGAACTATGCTTCGATCCCTTACAGGAATACTACAAGTACCCTTTACTGTCGACTGTTTTGATTGTCAGAACAAACACAACACTTAAACACATTCACATTATTGTCCTCTACGACATGTTTCGGCCGTGAGTACCGACCATCATCAGGTAGGAATTACAGTAGCATAAAATTAAAAGTATACTGAGGAGGAGGCCTCGCCTTCACAGTTAAAACGTTCAAAGTATGCAAACTGTCTATTATTCCTTATAAGGAATAATATTAAATTGCATACACATTAGTAGTTAAAATTGGTTGAAGTATAATTATTACGTTACTGGGATGGAAGAGATTTCTATATTCGTAGAAATGTGTAGTGGACAAGGTTCGCGTCACCGACGGTGTTGACGCAATCTTATTTGTACTGCGTTCAGTTCTTTATGGTACAAGGTGTAAGTGATTTTTTTTGGAATGGACGTTACTGTCATTTTCAGTGTCACGTTTTACATTTGGTAAGAATTTAAAGAAAGGAATAAGGTTAAAATTAGGAGAAATAAGGTAGATCTGTGCTATAAACCATTGAAGTTTTTTTTTCTATGGCTCGACAGCCCCTTAGGGGGCCTAGGCCTCGTCATTTACGACGCTTCACGATCACACATTTTAGACACACCACACTCGGTAGGACTCCTCTGTACCAGTGATCAGCCCGTCGCAGAGACCTCTACCTGACAACACACAACACTCACAACAGACAGACATACATGCCCCCGGTGGGATTCGAACCCACAATCCCAGTAAGCGAGCGGCCGCAGACCCACGCCTTACACCGCGCGGCCATAAACCATTGAAGTTAGGCATGTGAAATTTGGCAAAAAGTTATATCGTAATCATACTTACACTCTGTGGATGAAATGTTGTTTGCACATCAGAAGTTACGAATATAGTGACGACTAAAATATTTGAGATTATATCTGACAAATTTTGAGAAGAGTGTCTGTACTTTGGCACGCATGGAGAGAATTCATACATGGTTTCGGTGGGGAAATCAGAAGGAAAGAGACAAGTTGGAAGACCGAAGAGTACATGGCAGGATAATATTAAAATGGGTCTTAAAGCTATGCGATGGTGTTTTGGATTAATTCGGCTTAGGATAAGTACAAGTGGCGGGATGTTTTGAACAAGGTAAATAAATCTCCTGGTCCCAAAAAATGTGATAAAATTCTTGACTGAGAAACTGTTGATTTCTCAAGAAGGACCCTGCTACTTGAAGTTAGTTAGCTGTCCTGTTTATGTCTCAAGACAGAATCAAATTTATGTAATTCAGTCTGGATTAGATGGAAGTTGTATCCTGATTGGACCTTCACTGTATACGAAACTCCGACTCTGATATAAATTGCTGGGCACGTCTGGTGTGTTCCATGGCAGTAATCCTGCCTCAGCGACGTGTGAACGGCCAATGTCAGTAGAGCTGGAGCTAATGAAGCAATAAGATCATGTATTTATGGAATGTGATTTTGTAAGAAGTCTCTTCAAAGCCCTCTCATGGTCTTGTTTGGGCCCTCTTCATAACACCAGACAGACATCTTCAGAATTTACGAAAAACTTACAGTAGTTTTACCTTTGGAAATAATTCCGTAACTCGGATAGAAGTTAGCTTAAAGTTAAGAAGTTAGCTTAAAGTTAAGAAGGTAGCTTAAAGTTTCTAAGTGACTTGTTAATTACAGCTCCTAAGTAACTTGTTATTTACTACAGAGCCGGGGTGGCATAGTCGATATAGCGGCTAAGCCACTTGTTGAATGGTCCCGGTTTCGAATCTCGGTAGGGGCAAGAGAATTTTCTCTTCTCTAAATACGTCCAGACCGGCTCTGGGAACAGCCCCTAGTGAGCCAAGGCCTCCTCATTATCGAAGCTTCTCGATCACATTCATACACACCACACTCGGTAGGACTCCTCTGGACGAGTGATCAGCCCATCGCAGAGACCTCTACCTGACAACAAATAACACTCACAAGAGACAGACCTCCATGCCCCCCGCGGGATTCTAACCCACAATCCCAGCAAGCTAACAGCCGCAGACCCACGCCTTAGACCCCGCGGCCACCGGGATTGGCGCTCAGTGGAAGTAAGAGATCCATTGGCGCTCAGTGGAAGTAAGAGATCCATTGGCGCTCAGTGGAAGTAAGAGATCCATTGGCGCTCATTGGAAGTAAGAGATCCATTGGCGCTCAGTGGAAGTAAGAGATCCATTGGCGCTCAGTGGAAGTAAGAGATCCATTGGCGCTCAGTGGAAGTAAGAGATCCATTGGCGCTCAGTGGAAGTAAGAGATCCATTGGCGGTCAGTGGAAGTAAGAGATCCATTTCCAAAACTTGGATCCAACCGAAATCCCTGTGATGAAGCTGTGGAATTATGACAGCCGTATGTTATTCCACTTCAGCTGTCTGCGTGAATTATGTGAATCGTCACACCAAGTGGTTGTACAGCTGTTCCTACAGTTCGTAAGTGTGTGCGTGTGTGTGCGTGTGTTACAGACAAAGTGTTGCGTTCAAGCATTATATAAAGCCTGTCTCTTTAGGCAATGTCTTAAATTTAAGGGCTTTAATTATCTATTCTGTAGGCCTACTTTGCGTTTAATTATAACCTATTCTACGGTAAAGTTGTCCCTGTGCTCAACGATTCACGTATGGGGAAGAGGAGAAGTACATGCTGGGTTTTGGTAGGGGAAACCTGAAAGAAAGCGACCACTTGGAAGACCTAGTCTTAGATGGGAGAATAATATAGTGGATTTTAAATCAGTTTTGGGGGGTTGTGGAATGGATTGATGTGGATCAGGATAGGAACAGGCGTCTGGCTTTTGTGAATGCGGTAATGAACCTTCGGGTTTCATAAATTGCGGAGAATTTATTGAGTAGCTGAGGACCTGTTAGCTTCTCAGGCAGGATTCTGCTCCATGGAGTTAGTTCGTGCTTAACCTTTAAACACTGCAATGAATCTACGTTGCATATAAATACTAAGTTCCTACTTCAAAGAAAACACAGTGTGTTTCCATTAGAAAGACCAAACAGGTAATTCTGTATAGGGAAATAATGGCTATGTATTGCAAAAATCATATGAGACATTTGAAAGTATACCGTGTTGACAAAGGTATGTATAGTTACCACGGGACTTTAATGAAGCACCATTCTATGATTAGGTCCGGTTAAAACATCTGTGGTTTGATTGTAAAAAATCGATTTTGGAGCCCTAGCGAGGTGTAGTTCTGATTTAAAATGCAGACAGAGCGGGGCAAGGAGTTACGTAAATGAAAGAAAAGGTGAAGTTGTGTCTGTCCATGCCACGAAAGTAGTTTGGGGGAGTGAAGGTATAGATCCACTCATTCTTAACCTCAGCGCTAGAGGTGAGTGGACGCCTTCACGCCTCCGCCGCTTTGACTCCCGGGAAAGTACCCCGGGATCCACCGAATACAAGACTTTGGGGGCCCAAGAGCCGGTCTGGAAATTTTGGAGAGAATTTACATACAAAATATATGTAACCCAAAATCTGAAATAAAACCAGCCCTATCGCCCCCCCCCCCTCGACCGGTGGGACCCTGGGCAGCCGCAAAGTTTGCGATGGCCTTAAATTTAATGAAAGAGTATGAAGGAATGGAGTTGTAGTTCCATATGTTATTAAACTCGGCACTAGATGGAAGTGAGAGTGTAGTTTCATGTCCCGTCTGCTTTAACCCCCGGGAAATAAGCGCGGCACGTTATCCGCTGGGTGGAGGCTGATGTGTGTGTGTGTGTGTACATGTAGACACAGCCAAAGGCTGAACCACTTAAAAGCCGCTGGCTTTCGTGCAGCTGAACAAGCGGAGGTTACGTCATTGACGCACGCACACACACACACACACACACACACATTAATTTACGTATGTTAAATGTCAACACTTGTCAGCTGAACCTTGAATATTGCTGTACGCCGGAAAGAGAATAAGTGGCTGCACCAGGCTGACATGTTGGGTGCTCTAAAGGTTCCGAAGGTAACTTTTTTTTTAGTCCGGCCTCTTCTTCCTACTCGTTATAGGTGTAGAGGGTTTTGTTGCACCTGATCACACTCAATGACACATACACAATCGGTAGGACTCCTCTGGACGAGGGATCGGCACGTCGCAGAGGCCTCTACCTGTACAAGACACAACAATCACAAGAGGCAAAACATCCATACCCCCGCGCGGGATTCGAACCCGCAGTCACAGCTAGCGTGCGGCAGTAGACCCTACGCCCTAGACCGCACGGCCACCGGGATCGATGTCAACTGATACAGAAAATATGAAACTGAATACGTAGCAGTAAATCCCAACTGTCAGTCGGAAAAGCGGAAGGGAAAGCTGCAATTTGGGAGACCTAGGTATAGATGGAAGAATCACATTAAAATAAACTCCATATGTGTTATTTATTGATATAATCCATTTAACGATGCTATCAATAGCTCAGGTTATTTAGTGACAAATCCTACGATTGTTAGTATATAAACAATTAGAATGGATATTAGAAACAGCGGTCCTAGCGTAGTCCGAAGTGATATCACACCCAGTAATTTCCATCTCTTTTGACCCCTTAAGAAGCAACTGGCTGGAAAGCGATTTGTAACAGACGCCGACGTGAAGCAAGCTGTCACCTCCTGGCTACACACACTTGTCACCGATTTCTTATACTCTGGGATACAAGCCTTGGTGTCGCGTTGGGTCAAATGCTTAAATGTCAGTAATTATTACGTGGGAGTCTGATGTGTACCATCTGCTACCCGTGTGGCATACATACGTCGACGCCAAAATAAAATTCTCTGCTTCAGGGGGTTTGTTATCTTAGGTTTTTTTTTTTAGAAAAATCTTTGTGTATAGGATTTTTATTTACTAAAAAACACAATTATGTGTAGGTGGCCCACAGTTAAAACACAGTGTATACCCCTGTAAGATGATAGAGTGCCCGGCCACCCACAGGGATGCACACAGACTGAATGATGAGCCGGTAACCAAAAAATGGGGCAATGGATTACGAAGCGGTTGTTATAAATATTCTGGCATAACACTGTTCCAATTTGAGCTTGACTCCAGGCAGAGGTTAATATTCTGTTGGTCGCAATTGGCTTCTCGTTAATATACCGACAGAAATTAAAGAGTATTTATTGGACGTTTTAAGCGAGAAATTTCTTCTCATTAATCACGCTGTCTTAAGCAAGAACACAGAACAGCTGCAAAGTTTTGTATAACAATTCATGAAAGGAAAGTCTTGCCTCTTTATGTACGTCAGTGTTACAATACCGAAGACGAAGGTATAATGCTTCTGACTTGTATTTGCATTGCCCAGTTCATAACTTGTCTGGGGAACCAACTGTACTGCTTGGGGCTTTCTTTACTTCAGGCAAATACTTTGATAGTACCATGGTTGAGGCACTGCGTTACAAGTCTGAAGGTCGCGGGTTCGATTCTCGATGGTGTCATTGAAATTTTTTATTCACATAATCCTTCCGGCCGCATTATGGCCCTGGGGTTAACTCAGCCTATACCACAAGTGAGTACCAGGAATATTTCCTGGGAGGAGGGGGGTAAAGGCGGCCGGTGCGTAGGACTAACAACCTTGCCACCAAGTGCCGATTGTATTTAAATCTGGGAGCCTCAACCTCCTGGAGATCTCAGGGCCTGTCCAGGCCTGTACAGGGGTTGCTTTACCTTAACTTGGATAGTACCTCAAAATAGGCCACGACACTTCTTCCTTCCAGCTTCACCGAACGTCATTATACTGCCATGTCACCCCGTTCTAAATGTCTGCAGCTGAAGGAAAATCGTTAAATAACGGAAAACCGCCAGTAGTAACTAACTCCAGGACCAGTGCCCTTCTTGAGAAGCTTATAGTCGGTAACCTAGTCACGAAATTCCATGTTTTTATATGGAACCCAAAATTTTATTACTGTGTCCGCTCCATTTTGAACCACATTAATGCATTCCACATCCTCGTACCTTATTTACGTGATGTTAACTTTAATATTATCCTTGAATCTTCGCCTAAGTCTCCCAAATAGTAACTTCCCTCTAGGCTTCCCAACAAAAATTTTCTACGCATTTATGTTTTCACCTTCGCGTCGTAATTGATAGTCATAACAATAATGTGTTGCAGCAAATATAAAGGAAAACGTACTTTGTCTTAACAAGTTACAAGTAAAGTCGTCCCTTTTCACATCATGAAGGCATATAGGGGGAGTGGAGGTATTGCTCCACTTATTCTTAACCAAGGCAACAGATGGAGTTGTGTGGTCAGCTTCACGTCCTGTCCGCTTTACCCCCAGAGCAAGAACCACACGTTACCGATTTAGTACAATAGGGAAATTAATTTTTAAACACCCAGTCATAAATGGTTTCGAATCCATGCTGTGAAAGAAGTGTTCGACGTCTTTCCTTTCGGTTGAGAAATTGTTTTGCCCTAAAGGTCCGCCACAGTTTATACGTTGTAGATAAGAAAGCAAGCTGTTACCAAAACCTTAAGTCACAGTCTTGTATTGACAGTGTGTTGTTAGGTTACAAGAAATGTGTGGACGAAACTATGTTGAATTCTGAGAGTGGGCAGCCTGAAACTTTTCCCCCCGTAGTGGACATAAAATGTAGAACAAGGTGACCACTGTGAGATTTAAGGTTCTCCCAGCGGTGACTATAATGATTACAATATTTTGGGATGTGACGCCGTGTAGTCTGGTAGAATTGTACTAACGTTTCAGAGAGACCTACTGCCTCCATCAGCAGGTTTCTCTGAAGCTTCCGTACAATTCTACCAGACTACACGGCGTCATATATCAGAAGATAATCTTTTTCAAAGTGATTACTATTAGACGACAAGTTGGCGTGTGGCAGTTGAGTATCTAGCTGCAATTTGACAGAGAAATAAGTACTGACACGTGAGATAAGTACTGACACGTGAGAAATTTAATATCGATATTATGAAGTGAAGTGTAAGTTAACAGGAATTAAAATACAATATAATAAATAATATAAAATAAAATAAAATAAATTAAAATGTAAATAAAATAATCTTATTTTTATGGCGCCACAGCCCCTTGGGGGCCTAGGCCTCCTCAATATCGAGGCTTCACGATCACACTCAGACACACCACACTCGGTAGGACTCCTCTGGACGAGTGATCAGCCCGTCGCAGAGACCTCTACCTGACAACACACAACACTCACAACAGACAGACATCCATGCCCCCGGTGGGATTCAAACCCGAAATCCCAACAACCAAGCGGCCGCAGACCCACGCCTTAGACCGCACGGTCACTGGGATCGGCTAAATAAAATGATGGAAATCAAAATTTGCAGTGAAATGGTATATGATGCGGTAAAATCAGTAAGGAGAGGCGAACGAGGGTGAAGCGTAGGATGAAGGCGTAGGGACTATGGGAGAATGCTTTGAGGTCGGTACAGCAATAATTTACCTCCAGAAAGCTAATGAGACAACTTTTTTAACTTAAGGGAAAAATAAACATATTTGTATTTATAAACAGATTTATTACCAATTAATTGCACCAATATTTGATTTACAGCAGTACTCCTATATGTTTCGGCTACCGTCCGTAGCCATTATCAGGGAGCAACAATTTTCAGTCATAGAGCGTCGTGATATGGCTTTTTGATTGTAAATGGTAACATACAACATTAATGCCAATATATTTCTAAGTAAAAATGTACAGTATTACATTAAAATGTGTTAAATTATCGTTATACAATGAGAGCATTAAACGTTTTGAGAATGCTGCATCAAAATACCTTGAAAGGATGGATTTTTGTGGTGTGAAAAATCAGATAAGTTAGCGTTCCGTGTACGCTACATGAACGATCGTACTGAACATTATTATTTGCGTTGTTTTATTGTTTCTAGGTGTAGCTGACACCTCATCTCTTTCTAATCCGAGGCTTAGAACAGGCGGAGCCATTCCTCCACGCTTGCATGGAGTGCTGCTTATTTACAGGTATGGCTTCTAAGAAGAAGCGGACTCCTTTTACAGTCATACTAATTCTGATGTCACCCCATCCACCCCCGTTCCCACATTATCTCACATCGCGGACCCTAAGCTGCAACACGAGGTAAAAGCATCTCCATGTTTCGAATGTCCTGAATAGGAAACTAGATTTGATAACAGGCTGCCTAGTCAGGACTGTGTCAGACTAGGAGGGAGGTGCAATGGTGGAATGGCGATTAGCAGGGTAAACCGCGAGGCTGCGCAGTGACAAGCCAGCGTCTAACCACCTGATTTGTGACACGACCTTCTATTAAATTGTATATATTCGAACTCGGTTATATCGTCGTGAAAGAGATTGTATAGTTTGTGTCGTTATAAACGAGTGTCGTTATAACCGAGGAGTACAATATTATGGTTAACAGTGAGGAATTAATTGGTACCACAGAATATCTGACGTTATAGACGCGGTGTCGCATAAACCGATGTCGTTGTAACGGGGTTCGACTGTATTATCATTTTATGTAACCAAAATTTAGTAATTGCTGATCCCAATGGCCGCGTGGTCTAAGGTGTGGGTCTACGGCCGCTCGCTTACTGGGATTGTGGGTTCGAATCCCGCCTAGGGCATGGATGTCTGTCTTGTGAGTGTTGTGTGTTGTCAGGTAGAGGTCTCTGCGTCGGGCTGATCACACGTCCAGAGGAGTCCTACCGAGTGTGGTGTGTCTGAGTGTGATCGTGAAGCCTCGAAAAATGAGGCGGCCTAGGCCCCCAAGGGGCTGTCGAGCCATTGAAAAGAAAATTAGTAATTATTTATAATAATTCATGCAGTGAAACCTGCCCATAACGGAACCGCAAGGGACCGAATTTTTCCTTTGCAGGCAGGTTCCGTTTCATAAAGGTACTTGAAATTTGAGTTGTCGGGACGTCAGATATTCGGGACTGTAAAAGTTATACTGTAAATCCAGGTTTCCGTTATGCTCAGGTTCCGTTTAAGACAGGTTTTACTGTAATATATAGTAATCTGTCTTATACAACTAACTCAATGGCGTCACATGCCAGAAGACGGTAATGTTATTGGTCGTAAGACATACGTCAATTACATATTCCACTTGACTAAGGCAAGAATAAAACTGGAAGCTGGACACAAGTGAAGGTTAACTGTTTCAATTCGTATCGAACAGCACGCAGTGTCACTTAAACCACAAGCGTCTGTTAGCGCGCAATTCCTGGAATTATCTGAAGGATCTATGCGTAAATGAAGATGAAAGTTTTCAACATTACTTCCGTCTTAATTGTACGGGCGCCTACTCTTTAGCCCTCAGTATTATGGCTCATATAGTCCCCAACATTACGCAGACCATGCCTTCAAGCGCTGGTCTGCATACCAAATGTGTTTCGTACAGTCACATAACAGCTTTTGATTATAACTAAGCTTAAATCCGTTTGGCTATCGTGTGACACGGAATTTGAGTTACCGAATATCTGACGTAATAGACGAGGTGAGGCATAAATTGATGTCGTTGTAACCGGGTTCGACTCTATTTACTTGGAAGACTTACGCGTAGATGGTAGGATAATATTAAAATTGATCTTGAAGAAGTGGTGTAGGGGACGTGGACTGGATTGATCTGGCTCAGAATAGGGACAGGTGGCGGGCTCTTGTGAATGCGGTAACGAACTTTCCGGTTTCATAAAATGAGGAGAATTTCTTATCTAGGTGGGGACTTGTTATATTCTCAAGAAGGGCACTGCTCATTTTTTTTTCCTATGGCTCGACAGCCCCTTGGGGGCCTATGTCGCCTCATTTTACGACGCTTCACGATCACACACATTTGAGACACACCACACTCAATAGGACTCCCCTGGACGAGTGACCAGCTCGTCGCAGAGACCTCTACCTGACAACACACAACACTCACAAGAGACAGACATCCATGCCCTAGGCGGAATTTTTTTTTTTTTTTTTTTTTGCCTGTCCGGGGTTTTTTCCCTTTGATCCATTTTTGTACTGTTTAGATCCTTTCGTCCTTCATGTCACTTTACGTTCCATGCTACCGTCCTTATACAACAAACAACACAAACATCCATGACCCCGGTGGGATTCGAACCCGCAATCCCAGTAAGCGAGCGGCCGAAGACCCATGCCTTAGACCGCACGGCCACTGGGATCGGCCACTGCTAATTTAGTTTAGTAATATTTATTGGACGCCACTGCTCATTTAGTTTAGTAATATTTACTGGACGCCACTGCTCATTTAGTTTAATAATATTTACTGGACGCCACTGCTCATTTAGTTTAGTAATATTTACTGGACGCCACTGCTCATTTAGTTTAGTAATATTTACTGGACGCCACTGCTCATTTAGTTTAGTAATATTTACTGGACGCCACTGCTCATTTAGTTTAGTAATATTTACTGGACGCCACTGCTCATTTAGTTTTGTAATATTTACTGGACGCCACTGCTTGTTTAGTTTTGTAATATTTACTGGACGCCACTGCTCGTTTAGTTTTGTAATATTTACTGGACGCCACTGCTCATTTAGTTTAGTAATATTTACTGGACGCCACTGCTCATTTAGTTTTGTAATATTTACTGGACGCCACTGCTTGTTTAGTTTTGTAATATTTACTGGACGCCACTGCTCATTTAGTTTTGTAATATTTACTGGACGCCACTGCTCGTTTAGTTTTGTAATATTTACTGGACGCCACTGCTCTTGACCCAGCAAATCCAATGGCACGGAATGCGATGTTCTTGAAAGAATGAAATAAGAGGACAGGACCTCCGTAATTTGATAGAGGAAAGTGCTTCTGTTTGTTGGATGATGCTCTAGCGGGGGGAGGGGGGGTGCACAGCCCCAGGACGACTGGACACGATCGCAGCGACCCCTCTTTCTGGCTTATGTCACCCCCGTCAGGCACTTGTTATCATGCATAAATTATTCGGGCGATGTCAGAACAGTCGATTGAGTGGCTGAAACAGATCGAACGCAGTCCTGTTAGTATCCCGTTTAATACAGGGCGTTACAGTACCTGTGTGTGTTTATTCTAGCCACTTGGCTTTGTACAGCCCTGATATTAATTCGCCACTAAATGTCACTGTCGACAGCGTAGCAGTCTGATTCCTATTCTGGGGTTCTGGTTTCGAATTCCGGCCCTAGAATCGGCTATTTAGACCAGACTTGTCGTGGTTTTCCTCCGTTCCTCTGGGGAAATGCAAGGATATAAAGCGACATAAATTTAGTCCTGATTTCTCCCACGTCCTTTCCAATTAATTCTTCACTAGCAGTCTTACCATTTGCCTTTATATAGGCCGTTAGCCTGAGCTACTAAGTGCGTCATTAAATAAGCTAAAAATAAATAAAGTGAGAAACAGATGCCAGTCTCCTACCGCAGATATGTGCTGATAGTAAGGCAAAACATTTTAATAAAAATAGCTTTTATGAGGATGAAGAGGTGGAGGTGGAGGAAGGGCGTAGTGAGAGGCACCACATTAATTTCAAGGTAGAGGGAACAGAAAATTTAGAGCACTGAAGGTTGAGATCTTTTTTTTTTCTGGGATGTTACGCGGCGTATATTGGTAGTTATTTACCGACGTTTCGGGATGACCTATCGGTCCCATCTTCAGGGGTCAAACAATGCAAGACGACTGCTTGACCCTTGAAGATGGGACCGACAGATTTTCCCGAAACGTTGGTAAATAACCAATCTACGCCGCGTAACATCCCACAAGAGCGAGGATCTTATTTACACCGCGGCGGAAGCCTGAAATCACACATCACTGAAGGTTAACAAATTTGCTTTAAAAAGTCTCATTCTGAGAAGACGTAAGCGAGAAATCGTTATACATGTGCATAGGTCTTCATGTAAATCGTTATACACGTGCATAGGTCTTCTTGTAAATCGTTATGCATGTGCATAGGTCTTCTTGTAAATCGTTATACATGTGCATAGGTCTTCTTGTAAATCGTTATACATGTGCATAGGTTTTCATGTAAATCGTTATACATGTGCATAGGTCTTCTTGTAAATCGTTATACATGTGCATAGGTCTTCTTGTAAATCGTTATACATGTGCATAGGTCTTCTTGTAAATCGTTATACATGTGCATAGGTCTTCATGTAAATCGTTATACATGTGCATAGTTCTTCATGTAAATCGTTATACATGTGCATAGGTCTTCTTCTAAATCGTTATACATGTGCATATGTCTTCTTGTAAATCGTTATACATGTGCATAGGTCTTCTTGTAAATCGTTATACATGTGCATAGGTCTTCATGTAAATCGTTATACATGTGCATAGGTCTTCTTGTAAATCGTTATACATGTGCATAGGTCTTCATGTAAATCGTTATACATGTGCATAGGTCTTCATGTAAATCGTTATACATGTGCATAGGTCTTCATGTAAATCGTTATACATGTGTATAGGTCTTCATGTAAATTACCCTCTGTTTTTGTCAGATTTTAATCAAACTTGAATTTTTCTCGCCAGATTTTCGAAAAATGCTCAAATATAAAATTTAATGAAAATCCGTCGAGTGGGAGCCGAGTTGTTCCATGCGGACGGACGGACAGACATGACGAAGCTAATAGTTTTGCGAACAAGCCTAAAAAACAGAAAAATGAAGAACAGAAGACGAGATGGCGAAACAAGTGCGAGAAGAGACAAATGGTGCGTCCCCCTGACACCCGCAGCAGTGTCATCTGTAGGCCTATAGTGTTACGTCGTTGTATTCATATGGAAATTACGAACTCAGAGTACTCAAATTACTTCATTTTCATTAATTTCTACATTACAGAATTCATAACAAAGGATAATTGAAGCTTAGGAGCAAGTTATGCAATGCGACGTACAGCACAGATCCCTAAAGGCATGGAATTGAACCGCCATGACCTACAACACCACCCCCCCCCCCCCCCCGAAACAACAGATGGCAGCATCTGTTATGTAAACATTGTTCCGAGAGTACATGTCCTCAAAAATAGGGAGGTCTTGTTTGTAAATGGGAATTGTATTGTTTAACGTCTCTTTGTTAGAGCCTTTTCGAAATGTCTGGAATTATCAGACACTGTTCTTCCTTTTCTTGTTAATGTAGTTAAGAAAAAGCTGATTACGGGGCCCATAATTTATTGTTTATATGTGAACCTCTTTGTTAGGACGTGTCAATCTGCCTTCAGTTTTAACATAGGCATTATACAGGATCTTCGTCACGCTCCGGCCGGTTTATCCCAAGGAAGCAGGCCCATTGACGTTGTGAAGAGAAGATTGTTAGTTACGTTACGTTACGTTAGAGCGGGTTGGTGTAGACGTAACCGCCTACACCCCTAATTAGGAGACCCCTGTATCGGATTTCGAGCTAATTAACTACTTTCCTTGAGCAATGTATCTCAGCAGTTCCTTAGTCTCTTCAGACTGCGATGTAACCTTCGGACAGGACACTAATATTTCCTTCCAAATCCTTACCTACCCCACAGCCCAAAATGGGCAGTATGTTTACATTAAATTTTGACATTAACATTCTGGACCATCTTGTTAATGTGTGCAGTTGAAACACCGTTGTTAAATAGCCTAACAATCGATAATAATAAACGACCGTAACGTAAATAGAAGCAGTCCAGTGTCACCATGAGTTCGGTTCCCATGAATGGTTAGCTTCCCCATTAGACCAGCCCGCGCTGCACGCTGCAGGTTTTGGCGGTAGCGGCAGGCGTTGCTCTGTGCGACTTAGCTGGCCGGGAGCTCAGTGCTTCGCGGGCGTCGGTGCGGGCTGGTAGAGGCACGCTGCACGGCTCCATCTTGTCCATTCTGCGCGCGTGTTCACTTGGGTCAATGTCAGGCGTACTTTATTTCATGCTTCGGCTTCGACACAAACACCGGCTGTCATGGCAATTACAGCTTTCGTAATTAACGGACATGTTTGAAAATTCGGCGTTCCGTTCGATCGTGTACAATTTAGACGAAGTAAGGAATTAACCAGTAATCAAAACATCAAGAATCTTCCGTGTACTCAGAAATACTTACAAATAAGTTACTAGATTTTGAAGAAATGTTAATGAATTATATGAATTTGCGTGTGATTAGTCAGTGTTAACAATCAAATGCCACTAATTAACCCATTATTATTAATCTCTTTTAATAAGTGATATCTACTTTACAATAAATTAGCCTAACCATTAAGTGGTCTTTGGTATCAGCTTTATTTGTGTGGTATTTTAGTGATTGTGAAATAAGAAGAGGAAATATAGTTTTAAAATATGTAGGAATGTATTAAAAAGTGTATAATAGGAAATAGTGCGAACAGAGTGACGTATGCCTGCGAATGTTTGAGGTGGCTTCAAATTAAAGTGTCAATACAAACGTTCTCTAATATCGTTTTTTTTTTTAAAACATTTTCAAACATTTAGGATATAATACAACGTTTTGTTACGTTAGGTTGTGACGGTTGTTATAAACAAAACTGTAACAGTGTGATCTGCCTTGAAATGGAAGATGTTAAGTTGGCCATACGGAACAGAGTGAATTCCCAGCATTTTTTTCAATTTTAAATGTCGTAACAAATTGTCTCAGTTGTGGCTTATTGTCCGGAATTATCATCGAAATCATCATGCCTTGGTTGAACGCGTGTCTTTGTCATCAGGAGAAGAAGCGGCCTAGCATTAGCCCCCCAATTCATCTGCTACTCAAGGTACGTCTCTGCACACTGAATTTATTTGCTCATATAAAAACTTTTGGAAAAAGTGTCTGTTGGTCTGATGGCGTACCATAGGGGTAAGTAATTTGCTGTGCCCTGTAATTGAACACGGTGTTGTGCCGAGTCCGTCGAAGAAGGGTAAGGGAGGGCATAGGTTATGCAAAGGAAAAACGGGTAAACTGAGAGTAGAATTTTAAGTTCTTCAGTATCAAGAAGGAAATTCAAAATAATCTTTCCCTTGGCCTGCCTGCAAAGATAAAGTTAAAAGTACTGAATATGTAACTTTAAAATCCTCTTTGGAGACGAGACGGTCAAATTTGAGTTTCAGAAAGCAGTTGTCTTCACAGTCCAGGATGCACTTTGAGCGACAGAGACACGGCAGGTCAGCGAAACACTGGTTTTATTGAATCAAATTTGACGTGGCTGTCACGTGAGAGGATTTTAGTACGTGTGTTCGGCACGAAAGCCTGAAGTGTTACATTTAAAAGTACGTTTTTTTTTATTGTTTTGTAATGCGTTGTTATTTGAAAAGTACGTTGTGTATACCGTGTGTTCTAGCATCACAGAATTTTAAATGAAAACGCAGTAAGCTGATAATAGTATGGCGATTACTTAAAGTAACTGCAGTGGACCGTTTAATATATAATAATAATAATAATAATATAATTCAGTTTTCATATATTGACGCGCTAGGCCAGTCTGACTAAACGTTTTAGTTAGGAGTCCTAACGAAAACTTTTTATTCAGATGTTTAGTCTAATTTTTCTCAAAATTTTTGGGAGGGCTGCAGCCCTCATGGACGAGCGGCCCCTCGTCTGTCCTGTGGTTTGTCTTCTAACCCCTCGTTTTTCTACTGTCAGTATTATTCCACCAACGCTGCACATTTATTTATTTATTTTATTTATTTATTCATTTATTCATCCATTCATCGCCTAATCTACGTAATTTGAGCAGTAGAGAGCGTCGTTAAATAACATTTAAGTGTGGTAAAGTTTCTTTTGCACGCTGAGATATGCTTCTTACGCAGTTTAAATGTAAACTGCATAAGTTTTTGTCCATTTGCTGTTGCCGTTCACAAGCAGTTCCCTTAGAGAGATATTTTGTAGACATACCAAGCCGACAGCTTTACATGTCAGTTTCGAGCACGCAGGTCATCCTGTGTCTGAACAGTGCTCATTAGCCTGGGTGTGCAGAACAGAAATCTCTTAATCACGTTGGGTCGTGAGATCTGTGAAACTTTGTACGAAAGAAAACCTCCCTTAATGAAAGTAATAGCTGAAGATGTGGGTCACGTGATTTGATACAATGATGAATGGCATAATTTGGTGACCCACACAGCCAGGGTGGGTTAATTTTGACGAGTTTAAGGCGGGATGGCTACATGAGACGTGCTGCTACAGAAAGTTGAAATGTGTGAACGTTTTCACTATATTCCGGAAGACGGAGGAAAGCAAAGAAAAACCCGTTTTGATGATGGTCAGTCGCAGGATTTTCCGGATACGTGCAGACTAGTTGGCCAGCAGTCCGGCAAACATAAGAATGTGGGGGTCTCTTAAGGGTTTCGCTTGTGCTGTTCCTCTATTCATCATAAAGTACACTGCATATCGTAAAATACGATTTACTGATAGTAACAGTACATCCCATGATAAGTCGGTCCCTGTCACCACGGCATGGCGCGTCCTCGGGTTGCGGATGGAGGAACGGCCTCCGAATATGGAGGGTAGCTGCGAATATGCAGTCGCGGACAGCCGACAAGGGGTGGTCCTCCAGCTTGGAGGTTGGGCGAGGTGCTAACAACTCCTCACCGTAAAAAATTACCATGTTACGAAACACTATACAGAGCCTCGGACCTGTTTTGCGGGCTCTTGTGAGTGCGGTAATGAACCTTTGGGTTCCATAAAACGCGGGGAATTTCTTGACTAGCTGAGGACCTGCTAGCTTCTCAAGAAGGACTCTGCTCCATGGAGTTAGTTAGTTAGTTAACAGTACATTGGTTATGAATTGAACGATTAACAACCGCACCTCAGGAGGTCAGTCGCCGGCCTCAGTCCGAGTTCAGTCCCAGGCCAGACAATGTGGGATTTGTGGTGGACAACGTGGCATCGAGACGGGGGTTTCTCCGACTACTTTACCATAGTCTGTATCAGTCCACCAGTACTCAATATTTATTCAGTCATCTGTCACTGACGATATATAATCTCAGCAGGTTGACAAGCGTCGTTAAATAACACTTAAAAAAAGAACATCACCGCGGAAGTTTTCACGAAACAACATTTATTCTGGGAGCATGAGCATACCAAGAGGTTACTTGTGGAGAGACTGGCCAGGCGTGACATAGCTTAACGTAACCTTAGGTGTTGTGCTCTTCCTTAGCCAATTAGGCTTGTCTTGTCCATATGAGTTATATACCATATTTATTCTCTTTTTGTGGCGAAGGGCCCCGCAGCAGATGCTACGGACGCACCGCAGCCTTGAGGCTTATTGTGTGACCCTGTGATGAAGATGATTAGTTTTTTTTTCGTTTTTCCGTGTAATGGAGCACCGGTGGAATTAAATTGGCAGGGGAAAACCGAAGTACTCGGGGGAAAAACCTGTCCCAGTGCCACTTTGTCCACCACAAATCCCATATGGACCAACCCCTGATCGAACCCGGGCCTCCGCGGTGGGAGGCCGGCGACTAACCGCCTGAGCCATGTCACGGCCCTATGTACCGTATTGCTTCGAACTGAAGACGCATCTTTTTTTTCCACAGATTTCCGAACTGAAAATTAGGGCGCGTCTTAAATTCGAGGCATTATTTTTCACTCTTTGAAAGTCTCGAAAACATTATTTTACTCGAAGAACAAGTGACCTCGCTAAAACAGCAGTAAATTTTACGGACAGTGAAATATACTTGCTTGCAAACTTTTTCCCCTGAACTTCCGTTCTTAAAAGTGGGGCGCGTCTTAAATTAGAGGACGTCTTCAATTCGAAGTAATGCGGTATTTTGAGTCTTCTTCCTATTGCTCCTTTCAACATCCTTCCTAATTCGCTGGTTAACCCAGGTAGTTGAGAAATCGTCCTTAAATAAACTGGGGAATATATGATAATGTTTATACGTATATACGGCAATATAAGCATTCCGCGTGTTGTGCTTGGGGCCGATTGTAGAAATCTGATTGTCTGTGGGTCCTATTTGGGCCTCCACTCGATGTGTGCAGTGAATGGTAAATGCTGGTACTTCATCTTCAACGTTACTGTATTATTCTATCAATGAGCCTTTGATTAAAGGTCTATAGAGGCGGAAATATGAAAATCCACTTTGCCCTGTAAAGTGCGCACAAAGGCTTTGTTAACATGAAGAGTCATATTTGAATTTACTGAGCTCAAAAGGACGAGTTACCGTCTGACTGAGGTGCACGCTCCACTTGCTGTGTACTCGTAAGTGTACAATGTGTACGTTTGTGTTCGTGTTAACTTAATTGTTAGGTTATGTGTGTTTAACACATGGTGATGAATAGAATGTTAATATCTAAGGCAGAGGAAGCGGGTGTAATGGGAGTCTGCGGAATGAAATTGAAGATGATACGGACGGTGCGTGTAGCATGAATGGGAGAGATTGGAAGTACACACGTGTTAGTCGAAAAACCTGAACAGAGACAAACACTTGCTAGTCCAAGGCGTTAAATTATTAATGTGTTTACGGCAGCGTGTATTGGATTCTTCTGAGTCAGCGTAGGGTCCAGTTGTGGATGCTTGCGAAGAGGGCGTGGGGTTCCGTGAAAGACAAACATTTTCATGACCAGTTGGTAACACTGAATTTTTGTAGAATCATAGCTGTGGGGTTAGAGTAGTTTTCTTGATGACTGTTGGTGCAGACTGATAAACATATCGTTCACATTATGTTTTCATTTTATGCTCGTAATATAAAGAATGCATAATGTGCTGTAGACCTGTTATAAATTGCTCATAAAATGTTCTCTTGTAACTACAGTAATATTCTGGTTCTGTTGAACAGTATAGGTCTATAAGTTTTAAAACTTTCGCGGCGACATTATTCAATATAGTTTTCTCGGGCGCACAGCCGCGTCAATTCGTTTGAATACGTTTCGGGGACTAGCTCCGTCCCCATCCTCAGTTTTGCCTGAGGATGGGGACGGAGCTAGTCCCCGAAACGTTGTATTCAAACGAATTGACGCGGCTGTGCGCCCGAGAAAACTATATTGAAGTATAGGTCTATGTAGCCTAAATACTGTGTGTTTATGTTACGGGCTCGACGGTCCGGGAATGGAATCCCGGTGGGGGCGAGATTTTCCGCACCCGTCCAGACTGGCCCTGGGGCCCACCCAGCCTCCTGTACGATGAGTACCTGGTCTCTTTTCCGGGGGGTAAAGCGTCCAGGGCGTGGCGGTGACCACCCACCCGCATCTAGCACCAAAGTTAAAGAAAGAGTAGAGCTGTACCTCTGCTCCCTTGTGGGCATTCATGGCTTGTTCTAGGGAGAACTTTACTGTGTCGTTATGCAACGGAATCGCATTTTGACACGGGATTTCTAGTTTGGCATTGTTCCATACCCTGGATCTGCGAAGTAAAAACAGCTCTATACGTTCGATCTAGAAACTAGAAACTAAGTTCGTCATGCAAGTATTCTAGGATGACATCTTATTGATGGGTAAATAGTTACGTTTTGGAGGAGCTCGCTACTTCCATTGTAATGGAGCAGCCTTATCCGAAACGTCGACAACTAATCTAGCGTCATATCTCAGAAGACTTGGTTCTTCATTAACAGAGCTGCGAGAGCCTTAAATATCGCATAGAAACTAAAGTAAGTAAGATTTGAGGATTTTGTGGCGGTGAAATTTTATGGCGGTTACTCCGAAACGTCGCTTTATCGCGACAAACGATCAGTAATTGTCCAGCCATTGAGATCACTCTGGCCTGTCTAAACAGTGTGGTGACGTCGTATACTAACACATTGTTAAATGAATAGTTGTGTTTTTCGGCATTTAGCCTTTGGCCTTTGCGTTTCGAAGAAGAATCGGAATTTCGATGTGGTTGACCTTCCTAAGGCTAAGGCGAAACCCAGGCGCGGTTGTTACAAATTGGAACTGACCAGTGAAAGGTCAACTAGCAAACGCACTGTCTGTCTGTCTACATGACGCTGCAAGTGGAAGCTCAGTTTTGAGGTTAGAATGGCGGTGACTATGAAGACACCTTATTTTGGGTTGTGACGCCGTGCAGTCTGGGAGAAATTTACGGACGCTTCCATCTTTAGGGTATAATTTCGATGTGGTTGACCTTCCTAAGGCTAAGGCGAAACCCAGGCGCGGTTGTTACAAATTGAAACTTACCAGTGAAAGGTCAACTAGCAAACGCACTGTCTGTCTGTGTACATGACGCTGCAAGTGGAAGCTCAGTTTTGAGGTTAGAATGGCGGTGACTATGAAGACACCTTATTTTGGGTTGTGACGCCGTGCTGTCTGGGAGAAATTTACGGACGCTTCCATCTTCAGGGTATAAGGCCACAGTATCACTATTTTCCTCCTTGAGAATCTGAAATCTCAACAGAAAATGCATTTAAATTTCCCTCCTGAAGTTACACGCATGAAGTTCTCCAAAACTTGGTAGATATCCACCAAACTACACTGTGTCATCCCAGAAGACGGTGTACCCAGGCGTGCACAAATATTTGAAAAATGTAGGAGCCGCCTTAAAATTCTGGGCGTCAGAAAGGTGGCAGGAAGTAGGTTCCATGCTGAGGACCCGCAAATACTATGTGCTACCTTACAAAATCTAGTAGCTCTGACGACCTGGCGTCCAATATTTATGCGTCCTTGGTGTACCCTTCTTTCTTGTTGGTAGTCTTTTGGTGGAATTTTCTACACGGGTGATCGTACCCATTGCAATGACAGGACAGCACAAACACATTAAAATCCCCAGATATAGACGACATTCGTGCACCAAGTGGAATACGACTCTGTTATCCTAGTGTTGGAACGGTGGTAGACAGGACAGACTTCGGGGCGCGCGGCCATTTTAATAGGCATATAAATTAATTTTTATTTTCCAGTAACGCAACAGCCCCTAGAGGGCCAGGGCCACCTCATTGTCGAGGCTTCACGATCACACATTAGACACACCACACTCGGTAGGATTCCTGCGGACGAGTGATCAGCCCGACGCAGAGACCTCTACCTGACAACACACAACAATCACAGGAGACAGACATCCGTGCTGCCGGCGGGATTCGAACCCGCAATCACAGCCAGCGAACGGCTGCAGACCCACGCCTTAGACCGCGCGGGCGCTGGGATCGGCATAAATTAAATAACGTGTGAAATATTTTATTCTTTAAATCCGCACTTACGACTGTGTGAAATTCAACAAACGATATGATTATCTTGCTGTGAGTTACATTTAATTTCACGCTATGAGCATCAAATTGTATTTTCTTCCTCGATCGCCGTTAGTTTTGTGAGCAGTGGAGTAGCAGCGACTTTGATTAAGTCCTTTTAAATAAGTTTTAAAGTAGAGTAACATATTTAGTAGGCATAATCGTCTTATCTCCGAAGCTGGGTCCTTAAAATAACTTATTTTGTGCTCTTCACACTTCAGAAACCAGTGTTGGATTTAAATAGGCCACGGTAACTTCTTACAACACAGTTTCTTCTTGAGAAGCAAGAAATCTCTCACCTGCCAAGAAATCCCTCGCTTTTTTTTTATGGAACCCGAAAGTTCATTACCGTGCCCACAAAACCCCACCGCGGGCCGCTATCCCAAACCACATACACCCTATTTCTGTTCAGATCAGTACCAATGTATCCCTCCGCACACGCTTAGCTCTCGCTGCAGTTTTTAGAACTCAATTCTTCCATGCATTTCTCATCTTGAGAGATATATAGATTTTCACACCGATATTCCTGAAGATTCAGGTCTTCTGGGATGTTACACCGTGTCGACCAGCAGCGTTTCTAATGATCGTAGTGGCTTGATGTACAAGGTGGACTAGTCCTAGAAGAGCCGGATCATGAAGATGTAGGAAGTACGGACCTTCGAAACGACGGTAACCATTTACCAACCGATGAGATGTAACATCCCAGAAGATTTGACTCTTTATTCATTCCGTGCATTGCTTCCGTAATCATTCTTGTATACCAACATGTGCACATAACAGAAATTAGAAGTCATACTTAACTTTGTTCCCCCCTACATGTTTCGGCGATTAAATTGCATAACTTAGGTCTCTCTGAAGATGACGTCGAAACATGTAGGAGGGTAAAAACTTAATGTATGACTCTTAATTTCTGTTATGTGCATATGTTGGTATAAATCAATGATTCATTGTTCATTTTCATCTTTTCCGTCCTTGCTACGTGTACGTCGGTTTCTTCCTTGATATAACCTCTCTTGCGATGAAACTTCTTGCATTACGAACAGATGAAGTTCCCCCCCCCCCCCCTATGGCTCAACAGCCCCCTTTGGGTGCCTAGGCCTCCTCATTTCGAAGTTTCCTGATCACACACATCAGACACACCACACTCGGTAGGACTCCTCTGGACATGTGATCAGCCCGTCGCAGAAACCTCTACCTGACAACACACAACACTCACAACAGACAGACATCCATGCCCTAGGCAGGATTCGAACCCACGATCCCAGTAAGCGAGCGACCGTAGACCCACGCCTTAGACCGCGCGGCCACTGGGATCGGCAGATGAAGTATTTCACTAGGTTATATTAAAGTTAGAACAAAAGAGCTGTAATTGGTCACATTTAGGCCTACTGATATATTTCATTACTGTCATTAATTTGTTTGGAAGCCAGTTCCTTGACATTTTCCTCAATGACTAAAAGACTCAAGACAAATTTGTAGAATGTTAAATATGACATCTGTTAGTGGTAAGTACATTCGTAAACACACGTAACATTGATTTCAGGCTACCGCCGCGATGTTGATGTAATCTGTGGTCTTCTGGGTAATTACACGGCGTCCACACGACGCCGTGTAATTACCCAGAAGACCACAGATTACACACGTAACATTCTTGTTAGAGGCTAGTTTTGTGCGACTTCGGTCACTGTGAGGACCTTCCTACCTGAGAGTGACGTACTAATGAGGGGGCGATCCGGGCTGATTCTAGTAGCAGAACCCGGAAGTTCCTCGCAGCTAATCCAAAGTCCGTAATTCGAAACGATCCTGAGGTAATTCCAGCTACCTTCCACCCCTAAACTTCTTCTGAATATCCATCTTAATGTTATATTACGGTCTCTTTCTTAGTCTTCCAAGTGCGTTCTTTCCAAAATATTATCCTCCAAATTCTTCCGGCATTTGACACCCTCATCCGCGGTACATGCACTGCTCTCTTAACCTCCTTGACTTCCGCTTCCTAACAATACTAGACGACCCGCACATGTCGCTAAGTGACTCGTTACGTAAGAGCTAAACTCGTTACTTACCGCCTGTGTATCTGCCATAATAGTGCGTCAAGGGCAGCGTGTTACAGGTCGTCAGACGTGACGTGAGCTGTGGTGTTAAGTTGCGTAATAGCCGTGCCTATTATGTGTCTGTCCTGAGGCTAAGGAAAGGAGTTACTTGGAAGGGTGGTAGCAGAAAAGTGTTCATCACTGCCAATATTCCTGTAAAAGAAATGTCTAGACAGCTGGAGAAAGTAGGCTGGGGATGGAAGCGCATAGTAGGATTGTTTTCATAACGTTCCGGTGAGCCTGGGCTGACGTCACGAGAATCAGCAGCTTCCTTCTGCATTCAGATGTCAGGGAGTGCTAGCATGGGATGCCGCCTTTTTGTGTGTGTCAGCTATTATCACATGGCATAGGGTTATAAGGTCTGGTTACATTGCTGTGAGTCTGACCCAACGTTCCGTCTAATCTTTTTTTACAACTGCGCGGACATGTTGCTGCTCTGAGCAGAAACTTTTTACGCGACCTGACGACTGCGCGGCGTTTTAAAAGTTTTTTTTTTGTAGTATGCATAATAAGAATATTTATAATGAAAATTGAAAAATTCCAGCTGCGCAGCAACAATTCGCTGTGAGCGGGAACATTTCAGTTACTGCGCGGCCGCGCACCCGTGCAGCTCAGAGGGAACATTGGTCTGAACACCTGTTGTCACTTGCACTGTCACTACCATCAGGACGACTGTTGCTCGTATTGTGATGCGTAATCTGTACTTGCCTGGGCGGTTTATGCGACCCTCATTGAAGGTCACAGAATGACAGGGACTTAATGGAAATAATTAACTGTAAAATATGGAGGGCATGTGGAAGGGAATTCCTTCCGTGGCATCAGTATAGCAGTGTTGTATGCAGTCCAGAGCTTGGGTCGTACCGGTGTCTGTACATAACATTACCGGTGTCTGTACATAACATTACCGGTGTCTGTACATAACATTACCGGTGTCTGTACATAACATTACCGGTGTCTGTACATAACATTACCGGTGTCTGTACATAACATTACCGGTGTCTGTACATAACATTACCGGTGTCTGTACATAACATTACCGGTGTCTGTACATAACATTACCGGTGTCTGTACATAACATTACCGGTGTCTGTACATAACATTACCGGTGTCTGTACATAACATTACCGGTGTCTGTACATATACATTACCGGTGTCTGTACATAACATTACCGGTGTCTGTACATAACATTACCGGTGTCTGTACATAACATTACCGGTGTCTGTACATAACATTACCGGTGTCTGTACATAACATTACCGTGTCTGTACATAACATTACCGGTGTCTGTACATAACATTACCGGTGTATGTACATAACATTACCGGTGTCTGTACATAACATTACCGGTGTCTGTACATAACATTACCGGTGTCTGTACATAACATAACCGGTGTCTTTACATAACATTACCGGTGTCTGTACATAACATTACCGGTGTCTGTACATAACATTACCGGTGTCTGTACATAACATTACCGGTGTCTGTACATAACATTACAAAAAACTCATTTGGGAAGAGTACGGATTATGCAGGCAGAGTTCATGTTTGTACTTTTCCTGATACACACGTCTTTGGAGTGCCGTTCCTGGAACTCAGAGGTATACAGGAAAATGTCCTGAAAGTAATATCATTACACTGGTAGCTTTTATTGCTAATGAACGTACAATGCCGTCTTCTTACACAGAATGCGTTGACGTTTCATCAGGATCAAACCTCAAACGCGCATCTCATCTGTATGCAGGGGCTTTGAATTAGGGACTTCAGTATCCAGAGCATTCGTGTAATCACCGTCCGTCGTTGGCAATTTGCATACAGTTGATTATAATTATATTAGTAATTCGGGCTTCAACAGGGGTGCCCAAATCCCAGGCGTCAGATCGCCCGGGCGAATAAATTTTGTACCGTTGCGCCTAATGTTTGTGGGTCTTTGGTACGGTACTTTTTTCCTATCACCCTTCGGGCGCCTAGAATTTTGAGACGGGCTCTTAGATTTTTGGAAGATATGTGCACCCCTCGGCTGCAATATTTATGACGATCGCGATGGCAGATGTTGACAAATGAATTGAGGTCATGATGAATTTCAGAGAGAACAATATGCATGAAAGGTTGGTAATGTCTGAAAATAAAAAAAAGCATATATAAGAAGCTGTTTTCTGGTTTTAAGCATGAGCGTGAACATGTATGGGGAGTGTAGGTAAAACTCCACATATTCTTACCCTCCGCCAAATGGAGGTGCTTATCCACAGACTTGGCAGGCTTTCGTTACTTCCTGCACAGACAAATGATGGGATTTTAATTAGACCACGGCCGCTCTTTCATATTCTTCAGAATTAATTATTCTGTAATTACCCCTCCATTGGACGCTGTTGTCATCTGAACTGTCGAATGCATCGTTAAACAAACAAGGCCAGACTGACGAATAACACATAATCTTGCTACATCAATCACTACTGATCCCATGCATAAAATAAAGCGTCATTAAATAAAACATGTGTTTCAGTGACGGGGCGGCTTCTCCTTTGGGACAAATTAGAGCTGAGGTGAACGACCTAGTGCTGTTAAACTGCATACAATAAGGGCCGTGTAATGATCTAGGTAGCCTCGCTATTGAATATCGGTAGAAGGGGGAGCGTGGCAATGCAAGGGCCATCTCGTCCCTTTCAGCAGCGCTGTGATGTGTACAGCATGCTGCGAAATCTGATCTATACATTTGTGATGACTAAGTAGGCTACGAAAAGTATTGTGCTTGACTTCACAAGGACGTCTTGCGTCATGTAAACGTGGTTTCTTTAACACTTTAAAGACCAGATTTAACATTCAATAAGACAGGCAATGTACGTATAACATAACATTGAGGCGCGTTCGCTCAACGATTGCTGTCGAGCCTGTAGCATTAGTTATCCAGCATGCAAAGAGCATGCATCCTGTTGTATTGTCATCTGTTGCCTGTGTGGCTGTATCACATTTTTCCACATTCTCTCATAAACGACACTTAATTCGGGGGGAGGGGGGGGGAAAGTTATTGAACATAAACTATGTTTGATTTTCTCTACGAATTTTGTCTGAAAAATTTCTAATTCTGAGAAGAATTCAGCTAGATATGATCATAAATATATATAGGGTGCATGTAAAGTACCCGTTATTCTTGTTAGATTTTAATCAAACTTGAATTTTCTCGACAGTTTTTCAAAAAAAAAAATCCTCAAATATCGAATTTAGTGAAAATCCGCCCAGTGAGAGCCGAGTTGTTCCACGCGGACGGATAGACAGACGGACAGACATAACGAAGCTAATAGTCGCTTTTCGCAATTTTGCGATAAGCGCCTGAAAACTCTACGTTCTGCCCACACAGTGTATTTATGTGTTTTGTGTGGATCTCAGAACAAACAGCGATTATTTCACTGTACAGCATTAACTGATGGTTTGTATAACTGAGACGGAGTGTGTTTACTGCGCGGTACGGACTGTATTATGTGTTTTGTGTGGATCTCAGAACAAACAGCGATTATTTCACTGTACAACATTAACTGACTGGTTTGTATAACTGAGACGGATGTGTTTACTGCGCGGTACGGACTGTATTTATGTGTTTTGTGTGGATCTCAGAACAAACAGCGATTATTTCACTGTACAGCATTAACTGACGGTTTGTATAACAAGACGGAGTGTGTTTACTGCGCGGTACGGACTGTATTTATGTGTTTTGTGTGGATCTCAGAACAAACAGCGATTATTTCAACTGTACAACATTAACTGACTGGTTTTGTAATAACTGAGACGGAGTGTGTTTACTGCGCGGTACGGACTGGATTTATGTGTTTTGTGTGGATCTCAGAACAAACAGCGATTATTAATTACACTGTGTAACAATATGTAACTGACTGGTTTTGGTTCATAATTCTGAGACGGACGGGTGTGTTTACTGCGCGGTACGGACTGTATTTATGTGTTTTGTGTGGATCTCAGAACAAACAGCGATTATTTCACTTTGTTAACAACGATTAACATGACTGAGGTTTCTGTACTTAACTGTGTTGTAACGAGACGGAGTGTGTTTACTGCGCGGTACGGACTGTATTTATTGTTTTGTGTGGATCTCAGAACAAACAGCGATTATTTCACTGTACAGACATTAACTGACTGGTTTGTATAACTGAGACGGAGTGTGTTTACTGCGCGGTACGGACTGAATATTTATATATAATTGAAGTTAATTTCCATCTTTAAAGGGTTAATATAGTGCAGTGCAAGTACTCTGTACCATCTGCTTTAACAGCAAAAGGCGCTGCATTGTACCCACACACTGGTTTAGAATTAATCTAACGATAAACAACGGCTACATACGTAAACACTTGAGTGACTTGTATCTGACACGGAAAACGCTTGGTACGAGAAGCGAGCGGAATTTTAAAATATTTGTCAGATGAATCTTATGCTTCAGACCGCCAAGGCGTTCAGATAGACACTTTGTAAACTTCAACTTCATTCAGAAAGCTGCGTTTTATCATGTTGCCAGGATGGAAAAATATAGACATACACTCTACTCTGTAATGCGTTTTTCGTCCCCTGAAATCAGCCTAATTATTGACAGATCTAGAGCGGTGGTCATCAAGACTTAATATCTGTGTGACCTTTTTGACTAAATTTGGATTTTGACAGAATTCATGTATGGTAACCTTTATTTACAAACGCACATTTATGGAAATAAATTTTATTATTGGTGATTTACACTGAATACAAACCCAGCACCGATTATGCAAGAAGATGGAGAGGAAAATAAAAGTGCAACTGAAATTATCAAAGTAATATTTAGAATTTCCGTGTAAAGGAAATGTCTCTTCTGAACCCCTGAAAGTACCTCTTGGAACCATCTAGATCAGTGGTTCCCAAAGTGGGCGTTACCGCCCCCTGGGGGCGGTGGGATTACCGAGGTGGGCGCTAATAGGTACGAGAGGTGGAAGGGAGCGCTGTTATTATCACAGGGGGGCGCTAGTAGACAAGTAGTGCATTTATTTTTATAATAAAATTCAAATAAAGTAATTTGTGTGTTAAAAATAAAAAATAACTAAATTTCTTAGTATATTAATTTATGAATCTTATTCAAGCACATATTATTTTTTTAATAAACTATTGCTAGACAATTATTGTTAATCATAAAAAATATAATAAATTTTCAATTTATTAATTAACACATAAAACATTAAGTTTAACTCTTATAATTTTATTGAAACGGATTTTTTAAATATAAAATAAAAGTGGAAACAAAAGCGCATTTATGTTTTTTAAAAAAAGGTAGGGGGGCGCTGTGGGTGTGTGTATGGAACCAAGGGGGCGGTGGACCGAAAACGTTTGGGAACCGCTGATCTAGATGGTTCAGGTCTTAATGGGATACGAAGCTGTGTCGCGGGTTTGTGGAAGACGCTACCAAGACTACCAGAAGATCTGAATCCTCTGACACGTGGCTCTGAGAACCTCAGAACTCGCATTGGTCGATCTACTTTCGACATAATGACCCCCACTTGGGGAACTGACTGCAGACTAGACGAACGGGCTTCAGTTCCCGGCAGGAATATTTCTGTCCTGCAATGCCCACACTAAGCTAAATCAGCTTGCAGCCCGTTGGATACCGGGAGCTCTTCACCCGCGAGTAAAGCGGGTTTAGCCCCAAAGTTAACGCACATCTATCTAACGCAAAGGCCTAGAATGAGTGGAACTTTACCTCCACGCACTTGACGCCTCCGTGGCATGATGGCGAGGCACTTGGCCAGCTGCTACATTTTTATGAAACATGTCACAACTAATGTGATAAGTTATACGTATAAAGTTGACCGATTTGTGTAGAAGATTGTGTTAATTAGGAAGGGATTTGTAAGGAGGCGTCCGGTGTGTATTTGAAAGCACTATCACAGTATTCACCTAGAGAAAAATCGATGTGAAAGATATCACTGTACATTTTATGAAGGCATGTGTGTGTGAATTAGAGGCATAACTCCACTAATTTCTTAACCTCGGCATTACATGGAGGTGAGTGGGGTGGATCCCCGAACCGGTCTGGACGATTTGGAAAAGAGAAAATATCCCTTGCCCCTGTCGGGAATCAAACCACGATTTCTCGGTCGTCCAGTCGGTAACGTGGTCATAGAAGAAAACCACGAAGACTTGATAGGATATCCGTTAGTTCGGATTAGATTTGAACCGGTTACCGCCTTACCCGGACACCAACATGCGTAATAAATTTAGAAAAAATCTATGAAATTTTTAAGTTATCGCTAATGATGTGTTTATTGAAACTATATTTTCGTTACATCCTATAGTTGGAGCTCTGAGATTCGAATGCTCGGCATGCCGCTAATAAAAAAAAGTGTTGAGTATTCAACATTGTGTTCAGTGGATCGCGTTGACAATACTAAATGCGACATTTTTTGGAAGCCAGCGATGTTCCTGCGTTTGATTTATGTTGAGATCCTGTCCAAAGAGATTTTGATACTCAGTGTGCCAGTAACGTGTTCCTTCATGCATAGGCGGCATCATCGTTTGTCCTTACGGCTTTGTCCAGTTCGATTGGTTATCTGAACACGTGTATTCTGTACAATTACGTACTAGTTAATTACTGACGCATGTTCCATCAGTGCTACCAACATAAGAGATTACGGTATTTAAATTATATGTTGTCGTACTTGAAATATGATATTTTTAACCCTGAAATTTATGTAAATTATATTTTAACTACCCAGCAAAGTAAAGGTAAATTTCGCCCTATAACTTTCCATCAAGGTCTAGAGGGGGAGTACACGTATAGCTCTACTCTTTCTTTAACCTCGGCGCTAGATGGAGGTGAGTGGCCAACGCGACGCCCCGGTCGTTTTACCCCCGGGAAAGAGACCCGGTACCCGTTGTACTAGAGGTTGGGTGGGCCCCAGGGCCGGTCTGTACGGGTGCGAAATATTTCGCCCCTACCGGGATTTTTTTTCCTGTCCCGTTTTTTCCCTTTGATCCATTTTGTACTTTTAAATCCTTCCGTCCTTCTTCATGTCACTTATGGTCCATACTAGTCCTTATACAACAAACACAACACAAACATCCACGCCCCCGGTGAGATTCGAACCCACGATCCCAGTAAGGGGATTCTATCCCCGGACCGTCCAGCCCGTTGCCAGCCGCTATACTGACTACGCTGTCCTGGCCCGGTTTCGGTCTAACCTCACTGCTTCTCAATAACAGAGACCGGTCAGCTTTGTTTAGGGAAGTACAGTCGAACCCGTTTAAAACGACATCGGTTTATACGACTCCTCGCCTATAGAGTGAGATATTCTGTGGTACGAATTCATTCCCCACTGTTAACCGTAACATTATACTCCTCGGTTATTACGACACTCATTTATAACGACACAAAATATTCAGTGCTTTTCATGACGTTGTAACCGAGTTCGACTGTAAATGCTGTTCTTTTGAGAACTGTACGGAATACATAAGACACTGTGGCAAGATGCGGATTTTTTAAATATTAAGCCATTTAGTGCAGACAGTAACCCTGTATCGTAAGTGTAAAGTGTATGGGGATTGAAGTGTTACGGGATGGTACCTCGTATTGATTAGGAAATAGTTCTTTTTACATGATGAAGGGCCCCGCAGCAGATGCTACGGACGCACCACAGCCTTAAGGCTTTTTGTGCAACCCTGTGATGAAGATGAGCAGTTTTTTTACCAATTTTTACAAGTAATGGAGCACCAGTGGAATGAAATTGACAGGGGAAAACCGACAACTCGGAGAAAAACCTGTCCCAGTGCCACTTTGTCCACCACAAATCTCACATGGACTGACCCGGGATTGAACCCGGGCCTCCGCGGTGAGAGGCCGGCGACTAACCGTCTGAGCCATGTCACGGCCTTAAGAAATAGTTGCGTACATTTCGAAGGTTTCTAATGACTTCATCGTTAGGGTCAGTCACAGCAAGAAGGTCAGTGTTTGATCCTGAAGAAGGCACTGCAATTACCATGCTACGAAATATGGGTAACTGTTTACTAGTCGTAATATAAAAGACAATTGACTGTTGAGCAACACCGCTGTGGTAACCTCAAATCTCGCACAGTAAAAAAAAAACTTGGAATATTTGCTTCAGAATTCCAGACTTGAGTTTTACGGTATGCCTATCATAGGAAGAGAATTACAACTGATTCCCTGCCCCGTAGTACAACAGTTACTATATTAGCGCATGCGTACTGCTTCTTAGCTTGGTCTTTGACGGTATGTCGCAGTTCTAAAAGAAACTTTATGCCCTTCATTAACCTCCATAACACACTTGGCAAATAATCCCTGCAGTTCGCACAGCGTCGTCAAACAAACTGAGAAGTCAGGCTGTCAAGTCATTTGATTATTGACACAGACATGGAGCGGATCATATGGAGATATGTGTGCGTCATTTCTCGAGCTAAATGAGTTGCTGATTTGAGTGTATAAGCAAGATTGCTTAGCGGTGTATACCCTGTGACGTTTGTCTCAGTTGTAACATGACAAGTTGTAATTTGGCAAAGTTAGCGAAGAACTTTAAACCGATAAAGTCGGCTTAATGCACTGAGAAAACTTTCGAAACTAACTTGTAATGACTATGTATTAATTGCGGGCGCTGTTCCAGAGGCAAACTCGAAGTACAGAACAAGGCACAGTCCTCATTGGTCAGTCCTCTCGCGGCGATTTACTTGCACAGAGAAGGGAAAGTAAAACTGGCATATAATTCGTAATTTAATCTACTGGATTTAGACCGCATCTCTCTAAAACTGTACGTAAAATCCGATTACATCTGTGAGTGTGTATTTTTGGTTCCTTAGGCTTCTGTTTAAACATTTTGACAGATTTTCACGAGATATATTTAAGAACTTTATTCCATCAGCTCAGAGATCCAACTGAATTATTAGTGCAGGTTTATAATTAATACATTTTAGATTAATGATTTTCATTACCTAACATGAAGTTATATACATGACGATGCCAGTACCGCCGTTTAACTTTTTAAAGCCCAGAGGATACTTTATGTAAGTCAGATTTAACATTTAGAAATTCTACGTTCTGCCCACACAGTGTATTTATGTGTTTTGTGTGGATCTCAGAACAAACAGCGATTATTTCACTGTACAACATTAACTGACTGGTTTGTATAACTGAGACGAGTGTGTTTACTGCGCGGTACGGACTGGATCTGTATATATAATGTGGTTACTTTATGTACCACAGTGTAACATTCACAAATTCTACGTTCTGCCACACAGTGTATTTATGTGTTTGTGTGGATCTCAGAACAAACAGCGATTATTTCACTGTACAACATTAACTGACTGGTTTGTATAACTGAGACGGAGTGTGTTTACTGCGCGGTACGACTGTATTTATGTGTTTTATGTGGATCTCAGAACAAACAGCGATTATTTCACTGTACAACATTAACTGACTGTTTGTATAACTGAGACGGAGTGTGTTTACTGCGCGTACGGACTGGATCTGTATATATAATGTGGTTACTTTATGTACCACCAGGTGTAACATTCACAAATTCTACGTTCTGCCCACACAGTGATTTATGTGTTTGTGTGGATCTCAGAACAAACAGCGATTATTTCACTGTACAACATTAACTGACTGGTTTGTATAACTGAGACGGAGTGTGTTTACTGCGCGGACGAACTGTATTTATGTGTTTTTTTTTTTTTTTATTTATTAAAAGAGCTTTATTAATCTATTCACTGTGTAATACAATTTGACAATAACAGCTGTACCACTAAACCAGCTGCAGTCCGTCACATGAGAGGTCAAGCCCTCCTTTACACCTAGGATCAATAACTTGAACGGTCGTTTTAGTAGTGAAAAAGGTGAAAGCGTATAAAAAACACTACCATCCTATGTGTTTTTGTGGATCTCAGAACAAACAGCGATTATTTCACTGTACAGACGTTAACTGACTGGTTTGTATAACTGAGACGGAGTGTGTTTACTGCGCGGTACGGACTGTATTTATGTGTTTTGTGTGGATCTCAGAACAAACAGCGATTATTTCACTGTACAGCATTAACTGACTGGTTTGTATAACTGAGACGGAGTGTGTTTACTGCGCGGTACGGACTGGATTTATGTGTTTTGTGTGGATCTCAGAACAAACAGCGATTATTTCACTGTACAGCGTTAACTGACTGGTTTGTATAACTGAGACGGAGTGTGTTTACTGCGCGGTACGGACTGTATTTATGTGTTTTGTGTGGATCTCAGAACAAACAGCGATTATTTCACTGTACAACATTAACTGACTGGTTTGTATAACTGAGACGGAGTGTGTTTACTGCGCGGTACGGACTGGATCTGTATATATAATGTGGTTACTTATGTACCACCAGGTGTAACATTCACAAATTCTACGTTCTGCCCACACAGTGTATTTATGTGTTTTGTGTGGATCTCAGAACAACAGCGATTATTTCACTGTACAACATTAACTGACTGGTTTGTATAACTGAGACGGAGTGTGTTTACTGCGCGGTACGAACTGTATTTATGTGTTTTATGTGGATCTCAGAACAAACAGCGATTATTTCACTGTACAGCGTTAACTGACTGGTTTGTATAACTGAGACGGAGTGTGTTTACTGCGCGGTACGGACTGTATTTATGTGTTTTGTGTGGATCTCAGAACAAACAGCGATTATTTCACTGTACAGCATTAACTGACTGGTTTGTATAACTGAGACGGAGTGTGTTTACTGCGCGGTACGGACTGTATTATGTGTTTTGTGTGGATCTCAGAACAAACAGCGATTATTTCACTGTACAACATTAACTGACTGGTTTGTATAACTGAGACGGAGTGTTTTACTGCGCGGTACGGACTGTATTATGTGTTTGTGTGGATCTCGAACAAACAGCGATTATTTCACTGTACAACATTAACTGACTGGTTTGTATAACTGAGACGGAGTGTTTTACTGCGCGGTACGGACTGTATTTATGTGTTTTGTGTGGATCTCAGAACAAACAGCGATTATTTCACTGTACAACATTAACTGACGGGTTTGTATAACTGAGACGGATGTGTTTACGCGCGTACGGACTGTATTTATGTGTTTTGTGTGGATCTCAGAACAAACAGCGATTATTTCACTGTACAACATTAAGACTGGTTTGTAAACTGAGACGGAGTGTGTTTACTGCGCGGTACGGACTGTATTTATGTGTTTTGTGTGGATCTCAGAACAAACAGCGATTATTTCACTGTACAACATTAACTGACTGGTTTGTATAACTGAGACGGAGTGTGTTTACTGCGCGGTACGGACTGTATTTATGTGTTTTGTGTGGATCTCAGAACAAACAGCGATTATTTCACTGTACAGCATTAACTGACTGGTTTGTATAACTGAGACGGAGTGTGTTTACTGCGCGGTACGGACTGATTGATATAATAAATCACCAAAATCTGTTATTTGCTTTGTAAACATGTTTGACTTTTGTTCTCTAGATTTGACGTTTCCACAAACAGGGCATATTTAGTTGTTCATAGATATTTCTGTACAGAAACGTACCGGTAGAGCTGAAGTTGTCCGTTGTCTTAATTACACAATAAACACGTATGCAGTAGTGGAAGTATAGCGGCACACGTTCTTCACTTCATCATTAGATTATTGTGCAGGATTAGCTTCACGTTTCGGCTTCCGCCTCTTTACCCTCGTGAATATCCCCCAGTGCGCATTGAACCGGGGGATGTGTGGGACGAAACTCGGGCTCGACCTGTGGACAGGAGGAAAGTCTCTTGCCTTCGCCTGGAATCGAACCCCAATTTCTCGGTTTTCAACTTACAAAGCAGCGATTTCATATCTGATCTCTGGTGAGGTAGTACCAGGTTCGATTACCGGCCTGAAAGCTTTTAGCATTTTCTTTTTCCATTCTTACTTTACATTAACCTGCATTGTGAATCTCATGACCTTTGACCGTCTCTAAGGGGTTGTGACTCTTGTATTTGAGGGGGTCTTCTGAATTGGGGGGGGGGGGCAGAGTGTGTGTCTCAGAGCGCAATGTAACTTTCCCAAAAGACTCAGGCTTAGAGTGGAGCAGATGTGAAACGGAATGAAAATGCAGGACTTCCAAGAAAGTCTATTATTATAGAACCCAGGGGAGAAAAGTTGGAAAACTAGAGAGAAGGCGATCCTAACGTTTGAATGTCAGTATAAGATTAGGCAAACTGATTGTTAGGCGCGACCGTTAACGCAGTGCGCGTTGCGTGAGATAGCTTCATCGTCAGTGTGGAATCTTCTGCCTTGAATCTTGAGGCAGACTAAGGCCGCGTTCTCACGGGGCTTGAACCACGCGCGTGAGTCACACTTTCGTGCTCACTCGTGTTGCCTCCACGCTTGGTGGAAAGCGTGAGCTGTTCACACGGACAAAATGTTTCAGTACAATCGTGACCATGGACGGGACAGTTGCTGAGGGCTGTGCCGTAGTGTGCTCTGTGATTTATGTAAGTTTAGCACAAAAAATCCCGATCTCTGGCTTGCTGCTTTCTGACAGTATCAACTTCTCAAGTTTTTAACTTCACTAACATTTCTGCAGGTCCGAATCCAGATATGTGTAAAGCGGCTGATATTCATTTTGCTGCCGCCGCCCTTAAATCTCGATCCCGATACTCCTCCAAAGTGGCATTATACAGAACAGGTTCATTTTATATAAATCCAACGTAACGTTTCGTTGTCACTGAGTCTTAGCACACGTTAGGACATCTTTTACATCACGAACGCCAGTACCACGACTGAAAATCAAACATGGTTTGATCCTGCCACGACAGGATCGTGGACTGCTGACGTCACACGCAAGGTCCACGACTCCGCGTTCACACGGGTAGTGGCCCACGCCAGTGTGATTCACGCGCGTGGTTCACGCCCCGTGAGAACGCGGCCTAACAGTCCGAAGTGTCGTTAAGTTACACTGCACGGCGTCACATATCTCACTGGTTACCGCTATGAGAACCCCCAAATATCGCACTGTTGCGAGGTATGTACTCCTAACTACACGCATTGAACCTGAACAGTGTAAATAAAACACACAGACGATAAGCAGTCAAAGTTTCTCGTTCTTGGAACTGTCCTCGCCTTGAGCGGCTCCTCAGTTTTTAATCTCACGCAAAACCAACGTTCCTCCTCGCGTTCCAATTATTTCTCTTTACAAAGTCGGACATTAAAGTTCTCCTTGTCTTTACGCGTCACGTTTTCAGCTGATCCTCCAGGGGGTTTGAGTTTAAATTGAGCCATTTGTTGGCCAGGATTTTTCATTGTTTTCTTATAAAGGCTTACATCCCAGCCTGCCACCAGGCAAACCGTAATCGATAACAATTGGTTTGTGCGTGACGTCACATTGCAGATCTAAGAAACTGAGTTGCCCGGAGTGTCACTAATTAAAGCGCTGCCTTCACGTCAGAGCTGTGTGCAAAATGTTAATACGGTTTTTGAGGTTTCATTTCATATTTAAGGCGCTATATTGTGGATTTGCTATTTGTACATCTGACGTCGTAACTCGGTATTTGTGTCCTCAGTGAATGTTGTGATGTAGTGGGAGGATCATGTGCTCTATATTCTGGAGGTCCAGGGTTCGTGGTTTGACCATCAGCTAGCATGACTTAACATATTTCCTGTTTTGTCTCAATCACTGCAGAAAAATGCCGGAATATTTCCCAAAATTAAGCCACATCTTTTTCCAATTTGTTATTCATTAATTATTTCATCATGAACCGGGGTAGGCGCAGTTGGTATAGTGACTGTGTATTGTATAGTGACTGTGTATATAGTGACTGTGATAGTTGGTATAGTGACTGTGCTAGTTGGTATAGTGACTGTGCTAGTTGGTATAGTGACTGTGCTAGTTGGTATAGTGACTGTGCTAGTTGGTATAGTGACTGTGCTAGTTGGTATAGTGACTGTGCTAGTTGGTATAGTGACTGTGCTAGTTGGTATAGTGACTGTGCTAGTTGGTATAGTGACTGTGCTAGTTGGTATAGTGACTGTGCTAGTTGGTATAGTGACTGTGCTAGTTGGTATAGTGACTGTGCTAGTTGGTATAGTGACTGTGCTAGTTGGTATAGTGACTGTGCTAGTTGGTATAGTGACTGTGCTAGTTGGAGTATAGTGACTGTGCTAGTTGGTATAGTGACTGTGCTAGTTGGTATAGTGACTGTGCTAGTTGGTATAGTGACTGTGCTAGTTGGTATAGTGACTGTGCTAGTTGGTATAGTGACTGTGCTAGTTGGTATAGTGACTGCTAGTTGTATAGTGACTGTGAGCGGGCTGGACGTCAGGGAATCGTGGTTCCAATCCTGACAAGACAAAGGAATGTTTATCTTCTCCAAAACGTTCACCGAGCAACTCAGTTTCTTAGATCTGCAATGTGACGTCACGCACAAACCAATTGTTATCGATTACGGTTATGCTTGGTATATTCAATGGGCAATATTGGACCCTTTCCCCTGGGGAAAAGGGGCCGATGCGTGACGCTGACCATTTAACCCCATCTAGCATCGAGATTAAGAATGATTGGAACTATACCTCCATTACCTCTGTATGCTTTAATGGCGTGCATTAGTTTTTCCTCCTGTCGCTCCTTGCGGAGAGGTTTCTTGGTCTGGAGGTGTGCATTCTGTAGTGAGTGACCAGTCCACTGACTGCACAAGTTCTACTCATCCTGATATGACTGCCAGAGCCATCTAGCAGTCAATCAGGAGACTTGGGTGAGAAATGGTCGCTGAATTTTGCTTACGAAACATCTCTATTCATGCCGTAAGGTTCTTTTACATGCCGTAAATCTACGACATGGGACCGACGGCTTTACTTCCCCTCCGAAGGATGTGGTGCTACGGATTTTTATCACCTTAAAAATCCATCGACTCGGCCGGGATCGAACCCGAGAGGTGACCACTAGTCCACCGAGGACGACAATAGCGTGCATAGAGATGTGTTATTCATCCTATCAGGCGATGCTGTTTAAGCTGGGCTTTCGGAAACGTCGTCAAATAAAGGTTAATAAACATAGTTGGTAACATAATTCTGAAGTTTAGTACTGACGGTGTGCTGTTGAATTGACGCTGTTTTCCCCACTCATTCGCCTTTTGTTTAAAACAAAAAAATACTTCCCCTTATCGCATAAAACCGAAAATTACTGCGTTTTGTCGTTTTAATTGAGCTAATATCTCTCCCCGGCGATGGCAATGCAGTGATCCCAACACAGTAGATTTCACGAGTTTTGTTTTTATCTGATGATGGGATCACTGTCAGGTATCGAAACACTGTATTTATTTGTTTTTACAAGTGCATGTTCATTCAGATCTTCAGCCACACACAAGTTTATACTACATACGTTAACTTGGCGACAAGTTTCGGCTCTGGAAATGAGCCATCATCAGGCCACTAACAAGACTATAAAATTGAAAGCTCTGTTTATTATAGGAGGGAGATCTTTACCTTTACATTGACAGATACATTACAGATGTATATACAAAAATTAAGGGTTTTTTTTCTATGAGGCCTAAGTAGTTGAAATTGTGTGATCATGGGGTAAATATTTAAATAACCAAAGTTGTTATAAAAACGATAAAAAAATCAAATTTTAAAAAGGTAATTAAAAATGTCATTAAAGAACCACAGAGTCATCTGTGAAGGTTCTACGTACACAGCAGTATTAATACGGACATAAAAGCCCGCCGGCTTCATCCGCCATGTTGATGGGTCGTCGTGAAGTTATCTTGATTATCTTATCGTATTTGTTTATTTTTAATTTATTCTTCCTGCCGTTCTGTATTGAAATGAAATTTAATTAGAAATGGTGCGACAGGAAAAATAGTTCGATGTGTCACCTCAAATATAACGTACAGTGAAGTCTCGATTCTCCGAGTCCCGATTGTTCGATTTGACGTTTTATCCTACCGATGCTCTGTAGTCAAGGTCGTTTCTGTGTCTGGTACAGAATTATAGTTACGTGCGTGTCCCTGTGTGCCTACGTGCCTTAGAGGCATTCTTGTACTTCCTTTTGCTTATTAAATTAAGTTATAAACCAACCGATGCACACTAAAACCACTTTTTAAGTAGCTTTATTATAAAATTGTTAAAATTGTACCCCTACACGTGTTTCGATCCTAGGATCATCGTCAGGGGGGTTTATTGCTAAAAGCTACAGTCACTTCAACACATGATTTAAAATATTCTATCTGCACTTTGAAACATAAGTTAAAATCTTGTAAAAAGATTCTCTAAAAGTTGTAAAATTATAAAAGCTTTTATAAGATTCTCTAAAAGTTGTAAAATTATAAAAGCTTTTATAATTTTACAACTTTTAGAGAATCTTTTTACAAGATTTTAACTTATGTTTCAAAGTGCAGATAGAATATTTTAAATCATGTGTTGAAGTGACTGTAGCTTTTAGCAATAAACCCCCCTGACGATGATCCTAGGATCGAAACACGTGTAGGGGTACAATTTTAACAATTTTATAATAAAGCTACTTAAAAAGTGGTTTTAGTGTGCATCGGTTGGTTTATAACTTAATTTAATATGACGAAGATGCACTGTGGCAACAGTGTGAAATTTCCTTTTGCTTGTTTTCTTTGTGTATTATTGTGTTTTGTTTTATGATTTAAGTATGTATTTGAACGTTTCCTAACAATGAATGGTAAAAGCGACAAAAATCAGTCTAGTACTGTCTTTCATCTTGAACTATTGAGATTTTGCTGTATACATATTGTGTTAGTGCAAATGGTATAAGAATAAATAAATTTGAGATTTTTGGGAGTATAGAGTTTTCTTTGCGGTGCTTGCAGTTTCCTATAACTCGTAAATAGCACTAGGTACAAATGTTGACACCTAAAAATGTTCACACCTGGTTTACGTTGTTCGTAAGTAGCCTATGTCCTGACATGCGGTACGTTAAGGGGGTAAAAGGCGTAGCGTCTTGTAGGACTGAATACTTTGAGATGGAAGTGTTGGTGTGGACAGAGGATGCTGTGAAATTGCGAGACATTCAGTGTATACATCATGATTCCTTTGTCAGACCATTCGGTTAGTGTTTTGTGGAGAAATAATGGCTGTTTATTGTAGTTATACAGAATACTTAAATCCATTTTGTGGTCAAAATACTGAATTGTTTGGTGTAGCGGTGCACAAGTCCCGGGCGCCAGGTCGCCCGGGCGACTAAATTTGGTACTGTGGCGCCTAATATTTGTGGGTCCTCAATGTGGAATTTACTTCATGTCACCCTTGTAGCGCGTTGCATTTTGAAGTGGCTTCTAGATTTTTGTGAAATTTGTGCACCCCTGCTATAGTGTTAAACATGGCAGCACAGGTAGTAACTTTTGGGAGTGAAACGTTTAAGTAATTAGCAGGCAAATGAGCTTGGCTATTGCAGTAACGAGCATTGTATTGTGCTGCATTGTACTTGTGCTGCATTGTACTTGCGGTGCATTGTACTTGCGCTGCTTTGTACTTGCTCTGCTTTGTACTTGCTCTGCTTTGTACTTGCGCTGCATTGTACTTGCGCTGCATTGTGCTTGCGCTGCATTGTACTTGCGCTGCATTGTACTTGCGCTGCATTGTACTTGTGCTGCATTCGATGAAAGTCTTTCTCCTACGTTAACAGAAAATACTTCGTCAGTCTCTTTGATGAATTGACGAGAGACGTAAAGTAATTAATAGCGTCAACGTAACTTTTTTATTTATGTATTTTCAAAAAAGTGTTACACTGGCAACCTGTGCCTGACCGATCTTGGCTAGCTTCAGGCCATCTCTCATCATAAGAAGTACAAATATAACATTGCATAATATTTATTCGCCACTTTCACTGCAGTAACCAAGTACTGCTCATTTGCCTGCAGATGTTTGCTGACACAAACTTCCTGTTAGATGGGCATTGCACATTACGTTATTTTTTTTAATTTTTTTTCTCTTGGGTTCCGTGTTACCGTGGCCTGTTTAATTACCAATTGAAGGCTGAGAAGGTGTTACTAGATGTCAAGAAGGGTTAAGGTGGAAATATCATGCAGATAGGATACATGACATTAGATTATCAAAGTAAATAATCTAGTCCGAAGAGAGAAACAGATACGTGGTTAGATCCAAAAGTAGATGGGAAGACTGCTCTTAAGACATTTCACTTCGAAATTGGGCTTCTGGCACCCAGTCACTGAATTATAAGAAGGAGAAACCATGAAATAAATTCAAATAATGGCCTTTTGGGGCTTTGAACCATGTAGGATATGTTTCCCGACGTTTCGGATGATCTTGCTGCCTCAGTCTTTGTGGTTACTGAATTTATTTCAAGTGGATGCTTCGTTTACAACTTCAGGGTGTTTGAAATTGTTTCCGATGGCTGATTAAGTAGCCACGTGAATTAAATTCACCATAAAAATGGAGGTAGCAGATTTACCTGAAACAAACTTTTCATATGTGTGGAATAACCAAAAGACTGCAATTCGAATTACATCCGCCATGGGAACCTGAAATTATATATGTAATAAATAAAACTGTTTATTTTTTGATTTGTACAGCTTCCATGAATAGCCAACGAGAAACGAGAAAGTCGCTACAGCACAGACGCCTGTATACGTGCTGTTTATGTAGGGACGTATTGTTATTAACCCTTTAAAGACTAGGATTAACCTGAATTGTATATAAATATCCAGTTCGTACCGCGCGGTAAACACATTCCATCTCAATTTTTCATAACCAACTAAATGCACATTTCACTTGAAACTATTTTTATATAGTTATAAAAATAGTTTCAAGCGAAATGTGCATTTAGTTGCAAAATCAATATAAAAAAATTGCATTTAGTTGGTTATGAAAAATTGAATAGAAAATGCACGGTGAAAATAATATTAAGTTTAAAAAAACACTCCATCTCGGTTACAAAAACCAGTCAGTTAATGATGTATAGCAAAATAATGTGTTCTGAGATCCATACAAAACACATAAATACAGTGTGGGCAGAACGTAGAATTGTCCGTACCGCGCAGTAAACACACTCCATCTCAGTTATAAAACCAGTCAGTTAATGTTGTACAGTGAAATGATCGCTGTTTGTTCTGAGATCCACACAAAACACATAAATTCAGTCCGTACCGCGCAGTAAACACACTCCGTCTCAGTTATACAAACCAGTCAGTTAATGTTGTACAGTGAAATAATCGCTGTTTGTTCTGAGATCCACACAAAACACATAAATTCAGTCCGTACCGCGCAGTAAACACACTCCGTCTCAGTTATACAAACCAGTCAGTTAATGTTGTACAGTGAAATAATCGCTGTTTGTTCTGAGATCCACACAAAACACATAAATCAGTCCGTACCGCGCAGTAAACACACTCCGTCTCAGTTATACAAACCAGTCAGTTAATGTTGTACAGTGAAATAATCGCTGTTTGTTCTGAGATCCACACAAAACACATAAATTCAGTCGTACGCGCGTAACACACTCCGTCCGTTATAAACTCAGTTAATGTGTACGTGAAATAATCCGTTTTTCTGATCAACAACCATAATTCGTCCTACCGCGCAGTAACACACTCTCTCATATAAAAACCAGTCAGTTAATGTTGTACAGTGAAATAATCGCTGTTTGTTCTGAGATCCACAAAAACACATAAATTCAGTCCGTACCGCGCAGTAAACACACTCCGTCTCAGTTATACAAACCAGTCAGTTAATGTTGTACAGTGAAATAATCGCTGTTTGTTCTGAAATTCGCACAAAACACATAAATACAGTCCGTACCGCGCAGTAAACACACTCCGTCTCAGTTATACAAACCAGTCAGTTAATGCTGTACAGTGAAATAATCGCTGTTTGTTCTGAGATCCACACAAAACACATAAATACAGTCCGTACCGCGCAGTAAACACACTCCGTCTCAGTTATACAAACCAGTCAGTTAATGCTGTACAGTGAAATAATCGCTGTTTGTTCTGAGATCCACACATAAATACAGTCCGTACCGCGCAGTAAACACCTCCGTCTCAGTTATACAAACCAGTCAGTTAATGTTGTACAGTGAAATAATCGCTGTTTGTTCTGAGATCCACACAAAACACATAAATACAGTCCGTACCGCAGTAAACCTCCGTCTCAGTTATACAAACCAGTCATTAATGTTGTACAGTGAAATAATCGCTGTTTGTTTGAGATCCACACAAAACATAAATACACGTGTGGGCAAAGTAGAATTGTGAGTTAACATGTGTCATATAGTAACCACTGGGCTTTATAAAGGGCTAAGCTGAGGAAACCGTGGAAAACATGCACTGTGGGAACGCGTGCTTGTTGCGATTGCTGGAATGAGACGCTGATACTGACTGTCAGTACGTGGCAGTACGAACGGCAAGGAGACGAGGGAACAGCGCCATCAATATCTTTCTCATAAAAAACAAAAGAAAAAAAGAAGAGGAAGAATTGACAACGTTGCATGCTCCTATCCATTGTGACTAATCATCATCAGTCCCCGGCCCCTTCATTTCGATAACCCCCCCTCTCAACCCCCTCTTCCGAGCTCCGTCCATCCGTCCGCCTTTCATTCATTCATCCGCTTCAACGAAAATCGACTGTCACAACCTCCATTGATAGTGCGATTGCTTTGGATCATGCGGAAAATTTGTGGTGTGTGAGTCATGCTCTGAATTGTACGACAAGAGAAATTAATTAATTGTGTGTGCTTCATTACTCCTGTAATCCTATAAACCTGACATATATTTTCTTTCCTATGGCTGGACAGCCCTTTATGGGCCTGGGCCTCCTCGTTTCGTGGAGGTTTCATTATCACACGCCTTTGAGACACACCACACTCGGTAGGACTCCTCTGGACGAGGGACCAGCTCGTCGCAGAGACCTGACAACACACAACACTCACAACAGACAGACATCCATGCCCCCGGTGGGATTCGAACCCACGATCCTAGTAAGCGAGCGGCCGAAGACCCACGCCTTAGACCGCACGGCCACTGGGATCGGCAAACCTGACATATATGCCTATGTAAATAATGTTTAAAAATGCATATACTCACCCGAAGTTTCCCCATTACAAAGACCAGTCGGTTAACGTTGTGTGGGCAAATACAGGCTTTGTGTTGTGAGCCTTATCCGAGACACACAGATATGTTGTGTGTTCATAAAATGCCAGGTTTTTATGATTTTAATGCAGGTAGTGCATGTTGTAAAAAAGAGGTTAATCCTGAAGTGACTGGAAACTATGACACGTTGTATTGTACTGCGCTGATGTTGAAATGTTAATGTAGTGAACACGTTTGATATCTGTATTTGTGGTCCTGACTGGGAAGCACGTGCAGAATTACAGGCATGGAATTTTAACTGTATCCAAAAGGAACATTTAATCGATTTCACAAATGTTAGAAAGCTGGTTTGGTTTATTAAGGTTTTACTCTGAGTGACAATGAAGTCTAGCCGTTCTTGATAAGCCAATAGTTCCTCGGATAGTCAAGAAATTTCCCTCATTTTTTACCACACAGATTTATTACTGTGTTCGCAATCTGTTAAATTTACCCAACAGGCAACCGGTTGCTGTCCACAGGACATGATACTTGCTAGTCGTCTCCCGTATGTTAGTATCACTATCGTATTTTGATCTTGCAACATTAATTTACCTTTTAGAGACGAACATTAATGAACCTGAATTATATATCCAGTCCGTACCGCGCAGTAAACACACTCCGTCTCGGTTATACAAACCAGTCAGTTAATGCTGTACAGTGAAATAATCGCTGTTTGTTCTGAGATCCACACAAAACACATAAATACAGTCCGTACCGCGCAGTAAACACACTCCGTCTCAGTTATACAAACCAATCAGTTAATGTTGTACAGTGAAATAATCGCTGTTTATTCTGAGATCCACACAAAACACATAAATACAGTCCGTACCGCGCAGTAAACACACTCCGTCTCGGTTATACAAACCAGTCAGTTAATGTTGTACAGTGAAATAATCGCTGTTTGTTCTGAGATCCACACAAAACACATAAATACACTGTGTGGGCAGAACGTAGAATGTTTGAGTGTTAAACGTGGTGGTGCATAAAGTAACTACATAAGTTTTGGATCCTGGTTAAGTTATTGAAACAATATAAGCACCTGAACTTTTTTAAACTGTCACAATATAAGTGATGCGCTCAATGTTATTTCCCCTTTTACGCCACCGCAGCCATTTGCACATTTGACAGGGTGAGGATCGTTATAGAAATTTAGTGCACAAAATTGAAACAAATATTTCACGTATTAAGTCGGACAAACACTCCCACTTGTGATGATGTGAAAAAATAATCAAACTGAAATTTCCTCCGTGGGCGCATACTAATCTGGCAACTGGTTTCCTGCTCGGAATGGTTACGTTTCTTTTGGGTTTTAATTTGCGTCGCGATATCCGCCTGTCCTTGGTGTCTGGAAGTATTTTCTTAATCATGGAGTCACTTGGTTTGTGATTTTAAATAATTTTATCGAATGAGCATTGAAAGCTTTCTCTGTATCTCAACAACGCAGACAAGTCACAAAGAGACGTGGAAACACTGAAGGTATACAACCACTTTGCAAAGCGATTCTCAGAAGACTGTCTTGATCATTTGCCTGGGAGTTAAATTTCTTAGTCTTCCGAGAATTGCGGTGTGTTCGCAGTGCTGTTTCCACAGTTTCCGCGGATAAATTCAGTTCCAGGTGTTTGACTGAGTCTGGCAAAATTTCCTCGGAAGTTTCGGCCGCGTTTTCTTTTCCTGTTTACTTGTTTTGCTCTCGCCGTAAGACGTCGCCAGTGACGTGTAATAAAATGGGCATATTCTTTATTTTGTGCAGGCTCTGTTCAAACGATGACATTATAATATAATATGGCAGAATGGTTATTAAAATGATTGGCAGGGGGTGGACTGGATTGATGTGGCTTTGGATTGGGACCTGTGGCGGCCTCATGTGAAAACGGTAATAAAGCTTTTGAATTTCAGAAAATTATGAGAATTTCTTGAATAATGGAGCAGTTATGAGCTTGACAAGGAGGACTTTTCTTCGTGGACTTCCTCCTATGGCTCAACAGCCCCTTTTCGGGTGCCTAGGCCTCCTCATTTCGAAGTTTCATGATCACAGACATTTAGACACACCACACTCGGTAGGACTCCTCTGGACAAGTGATCAGCCCGTCGCAGAGACCTCTACCTGACAACACACAACACTCACAAGAGACAGACATCCATGTCCCCGGCGGGATTCGAACCCACGATCCTAGTAAGCGAGCGGCCGCAGACCCACGCCTTAGACCGCGCGGCCACTGAGATCGGCTCTTCGTGGACAGTCTGATAAAATATAAGAGGAAAGGCAGATGGCAGGATACAGAACGAATAATTACTTGAAGGCTTCTAATACTCACACGGAAAGTAATTATACCTATATAAAGGAAATTGAGATGCTTCGAAAGCATACGTTATACAAGTAAAATAAACCCCTTGACTGTTCACTGTTGAAAATAAATATCACCATTATCATCATCATCATCGTTGTCATCATCACGCAGTCTGTCTTGCGTCAGGTCTATAACCTCTTCAAAAGCGAGTTCTCCACAGAATGCGATATAGTGCTTTCTCTTTTAATTTCCAGTATCTTTTACTTTCCTTAAAGTCATCCAGTAGCTGCTTACGACTTTTTCCTCGTCTTCCCTTCCCTTCCATCTTTCCTTCAATAACGTGTTTTAGAAGGAAGTTCCTACGCAATATATTGCCAGTCCAGGTAGCCTTCCTTCGTTTTATTGAACTCACAAGCCTTGTCTTCCACGGAAAGGTGGAGATACCGTTTGACGGGAATCGAATTTTTTTTTGGGGGGGGAGGGAGGGGGAGGGATTATTTGCCGATAAATTTAAATACACGCGGATTAACGCGGACGGTTACTCGCTCAACCGCCGCGGAAGCTTGAGGCATCAGCTGCCCAGGCACTGTGTAAATGTTTAATGTACAGAAATGTATGTATTTTAAGCGATGGTGTTGGAGAGGCCATAGACGTTGTGTGTAACAAAAACCCTGTTTTTCCCATAAGTTCGCGCAGTGCGGTTTTGCCCAACACGCTGCGATAATTCACCCTGACCCCCGCGCTGGACAAGTGAACACTGTAATGGAAAACCAACGTCGATAATTTATTTATTTAATGACGTCATTATCTTATCTTATATACACACGTCGAATAGTAGAATGTGTAATGAATAATGGGTTGGAAAGTATGTGGAAGTGGTCGTAGCCTAATTTAAGCTGTTGTCATGATATTTGTCTGGAGAGACTGAGGCAAACGAAGAAGGTTGTCTGTCTCGGCCGGGATTCAAACGGAAGTCAGAAGCGTTTCCAGGCTGCACGGTGTTAACGACGTGAGAGAGGGATTATATTAAATTGGTTATTAAGGAAATGAGTTATGAACTAGTAAGTACCTTAAGATGAAAATTATACTTGTGGCTTTCATGAGCAGGAAATGAACATTAGTAACCACTTCTGCGAAAAAAAAAAAATGACGTTATTGAGATAATAACTTCACATTACTTTCATTTCACATAAATTGGCTGTTACCAAGAAAGGCATCGTACGTGTTATTATTTTCGTATACAACTCGTGGGTATTTTCATGTTTATATAGGTTTATTAATTTGAAAATCATTAAATATAATGAAGTTCCCCCCCCCCTTAATATTCATCCAAATTAGGGGGGCGGTATTTTGTTGAATTCGGGGCCCCTAATCTCTACGCACATTATATATCCGCATGAACGCCTATACAAGAAAAGGCGAACATTCGTCTCGCACTATAATAAAGTTTTTGATTATCAGGATTTTTGATGAGATCATCACATTTATACTCGACACACGAGCTTGTCTAATATGTAGGTTTTTTAAACACATAGGATTAAGGAAGGTGAGGTGCAACGAGCCTGTGTTACCTGTATACGAGTCTTTATGGGAAGGCCACAGTGGTTCCTAGCGTTCGTCTGATAATTGGTACACTTCTAACAAGTAGGAGAGCCCGAAAATGCAACACCGCTATTGAACTTGAATGTGAGATATGTTGAGGACACGGAAGGATGTCCAGTGGATGGTGGGGATGACGGTGCTCGATACGCCGTCATTCTTGCTGCTGTATTCCCCCTTCAACCCCCTTTAACTTAATTGAACCAGCCAGTGTTCTTGTATGTCGACCTCGGTGGACTAGTGGTTAGCGTGTTCGCCACTGGACCCAAGGTTCGCGGGTTCGATCCCGGATTTCTAAGGGTGATAAAAATCCGTAGCACAACTTCCTTCGGAGGGGAAGTAAAGCCGTCGGTCCCATGTCGTAGATTTACGGCATGTAAAAGAACCTTACGGGCATGAATAGAACCAGTAATGCTCGTAAGCGAAATTCAAGTGGCCATTTCTCACCCAAGTCTCCTGACTTCCTGCCAGATGGCTCTGGCGGTCATATCAGGATTGAGTTGAACAGCGCGGCCAGTCGGCTGGTCACCAACTGCCACAAATGCGCAAGACCCAGTAACCTCGGAAAGAGGAGGCCCAAGCCCATATAGGGCTGTTGAGCCATGGTTATTATTATTATTATTATTATTATTATTATTAGTGTTCTTGTATCTTGAGAAAGTTATCACGTGGTCATCACTACGAACATTAATGTGAGCAGGACGGCGAGACGACAGGAGGGGAATCGTGTAACATCTGTAGGGAGTCTGTACATGGGACATCTTTCTGTGGCTACACTTTACCATTCCAGCTAATTCCCGTTCTTTTAACCTGTTTCCTTATCATTTCGTGTGGCTCTTGTCCAAGACGTTTCCATACCAGAAGTCTGTTTTGTGAGATTTGAGGTTCTGACGTCGGTGATTGGATTTTGACGCCGTTTGGTATATACCGACGTTTCAGGAGAACCTGTTTTCTCTATATTATTTTGTGTAGGCAGGAGGTTTCCCTGAAATGTCAGTACGTACCTACCGCAATACGCCGCATCGCTTCCAAGAGCTTCTGCATTTTGTGTCTTCCACTTTGTGCTGCATGTGTAGCCCATCGCAATAACTATAGGTTTAGTTATTGGCAGGGCTGTCGGCTGTCTTGACTGACACGTTTCGCGATTTTGCTTAATCATTCTAGGTGGTTGCAATCAAAGTAATTTATAAATAAGCCACAGCCACTTCCAAATTTTCATCTCGTACTTTCATTCATGATGGACTTAAGTATCATTCAACAAACTCCGTTACTTTCACCGTACATTTTTGTTGTATATAGTCTTATTCCGACAAATGTACAAATGTGCATTTGTCGGAATAAGACTATATATCATTCAACACTTTGTAGCGTGTAGCTGAAACATTGTCGTTAAATAATAACAGAAAATTGATTTAACAAGAAGTTTAAGAAGGGCTGGAGCTGAAACGAATTCTGTACGTCACGTATGTTATTGTTTAGGGAAAGAAAATTGTTACTTTGCGTTTAAGGTGTTTATACATGAAACAAAATCGTCAAGACGATCAACGCGAGTTTGTACCTCGTTAAATTTTTGGCACAGAAATTAGTTTTATTTTTCATTCAGTGCCAACCATTCCGGATCCATGTTTTGTGTACTGTGAAATGAATCATGCAGCGGCCATAATCTTGTGTTGTGGCGATAAATACACAGACGTTATGGTCATATAAAAGTCATACTATCAGCTTTAACTCAAAGGGGAAGAAAGCCCTAGGGACAGCGCACTCACAGAATTGTTAAGCAGATATGAAGGATTTGTTTCTGGGTAGTTCAACGTAATCATTCTCTGTTTTATCTCGTTTATGTTGTAACAGACTAAGTCCGTGTAGTTGGTTCACTGTGAAATTATTCGCATATGATACTAAAATGAAATAAATACATTGTTTAATTCACTGTTTCCTCTTACATCAAAATTTAAAATAATTTTGATGTCACCTTATTCTGTCCTCATCAAGACTTTCATCTGGTTTCCGCCTGTGGGAGTGCGTGCCTGCGATGTGTGTGTCTGTTAAGTAACGAGACTACATTGTAAACGGAATTTAGTGATGAAATTCTTGTATCTCGTTCCCTCCTACAAAGCAATTTCCATCGGAAGCTACACATCGCTCTGTAGGACCTTTCAGCCCTCGAAGCACCCCTGAAGTAATTTTGTGAGAGCGTTTTTGTAATTTTGCTGTCATCTCCATACACCTGGTATAACACACTGAAGGTTTCGGTACGCAGTTTTCCTCATTTTAACAAGACATTTGACGGTTACTCGTTAGCCAGGTTGTATGAACCATGATCGCGGCAAGTTAAGAAACAGTTTATAAAAAAAATCAGTACTCGACACTACGTCAACATAACGGAGCGTGGTTTGGTATGCTATTGAGGGAAGGATCAGCGGTAACTAGTAGGCTACTATATATTTACTTGGTGATCAGCGGTCAAGGCTATAAGCTGCACACGCATTCTCGTTATTTAATAGCCACGTTTCTTGTGTGTTTGTAAATAAAAGTGAAATAAATTCGATATCAACCTATTCTGACCTCGTAAAGACTGGTACTTGTTTCTCACTTAGGATGGCTATGCTTAACATTATGTTGTAACTGTGGTTGGTTATTCATTGTCCCGTAATTTCGGGAATGTAGCTTACGCCTAGCATTACGTTTGTTATTTTTCTTCTAAGAGACTTACGGATAGATGTGTTGGTTATAAAGTGTGTTTGTTTGTTTGTTTGTTTGTTAGATCTCTTCAACGTTCGGTCGAAACATTTTTCGCTCTGATAAATATTTAGCATTATATATAAAGTCCGACAAATGTACAATTTAATCACACTAATTGTGTATTTTCCCTGTCCTACATGTTTCGAACCCTTAATTTGGGTTCATCTTCAGGGACACATGATCTAAAATCACACACTAGTTACACCAACTGACACAATTGTTTACATGAATTTTTTTTTCTTTGGTGTAACTAGTGTGCGATTTTAGATAATGTGTCCCTGAAGATGAACCCAAATTAAGGGTTCGAAACATGTATGAAAGTGAAAATACACAATTAATGTGATTAAATTGTACATTTGTCGGACTTTATATAAAGTTAAAATGTACGGAATGAATAATATTAAATATATAGCAGTTTACATTGGAGATGTACACAAATGTACACATATGTACACAGATGTACACATATGTACACAGATGTACACAGATGTACACATATGTGCACAGATGTACACAGATGTACACAGATGTACACATATGTACACATATGTACACATATCTACACATATGTACACATATGTACACAGATGTACACATATGTACACAGATGTGCACAGATGTGCACATATGTACACATATGTACACATATGTACACATATGTACACATATGTACACATATGTACACATATGTACACATATGTACACATATGTACACATATGTACACATATGTACACATATGTACACATATGTACACATATGTACACATATGTACACATATGTACACAGATGTACACATATGTACACAGATGTACACATATGTACACATATGTACACATATGTACACATATGTACACATATCTACACATATGTACACATATCTACACATATCTACACATATGTACACATATGTACACATATGTACACATATGTACACATATGTACACATATCTACACATATGTACACATATGTACACAGATGTACACAGATGTACACATATGTACACAGATGTACACAGATGTACACAGATGTACACATATGTACACAGATGTACACAGATGTACACAGATGTACACAAAGAGGCGCGTCTTGATTCCTGTAAAATGCCTATTGTTATTGTTGTTGTTGTTGTTGTTTACGCCAGCGACGACGATGGTGGTGGTAGTGATGAAGATGATGAAGATGATGTTGATGTTCTGTCACAACCATGAGTGAAATTACCCGACAATTTTTCGTAGCATTCTTCGGTATAATGCCTTTGAAGACCGATGCTTGTTTGAATATTGTTCTGTAGAAAAGGATTTAGTTTCATATTGAAGTTTTAGGCGCATTCGCAAAATTGTGAAAAGCGACTGTTAGCACCATCATGTCTCTCCGACCGCCTCTGTGTCTGTCCGTCCGCATGGAACAACTCGGTCGCCTTTGGACGGATTTTTATGGAATTTGATATGTAGGATTTTTCCAAAATCTGTCGAGAAAATTCAAGTTTCATGAAAATCTGACAACAATAACGGGTACTTTACATGAAAACCTATGTACATTAATGATAATATCTCGCAGAATTCTTCTTAGAATGAGAAATGTTTCAGACAAAAGTTGTAGAGAAAATCAAAACACACATTTTATGTTCAATAACGTTTTTCCGAAAATCGTGCCGTTTATGAGTTAATGTGGAAAAATATGGTAGAGCCAGACAGGCCACAGATGACAATATAATACGGCGCATGCGCTTTGCATGCAGGATAACTAAGGCTACAGAAACACACTCAGAATATGTAATACATATTGCTTTGCCACGGCAACAATGGTTACGCGAACGCGCCTCAGACGTACGTAACACGTACATTGCCTGTCTTGTTTCATTGTTACCTCGTGTCGAGTGCGAATCGACAGAGGGTAACAACCGAGAATACTGGAATCTCCAGTAACATCGCTGCGAGAATCTCAAATGTCGGAAAACTTCAGTAACAGAAATTGCGGGGGGGGGGGGGGGGGGTGACGTGGGTTTAACGGCTGTGTTGATCCTCCCATAAAACCAACAGTAATAAAGATATAAGGGTCGCGGACTACATGTTGATAATGCGTGCTAGTGGTCGACATGAAGGAGCTATGGAATGTCTGCAGATATGCAGCGAGAGATACAGTTAGACACGTTCGTATGTTTTATGTTGCGATCTTGTGAAAAATAGCCGTGTTCCGTATATGGCAGTGCAAGTCACAATAAACTCGTTGCGTTGTTTCACGTTTCCTGTGAATAATGTACCTTGACCACGTAGATAAAAATTATGCTTGTGTCCTCGGCAAGGCTGACTATCTCGTAGTTTTTGGTGTAGTTTTAAGATCTCTTTTGTCTCAGTGTATTTTACTGCAACAGCAAGTTCGTTAACTGATATCAGTTCGTCGAAAATCAATTAACCGCGAGTAATAAACGACAAAAGAGTCCTGCAGTGTAGGGAGAGACAGATCGGCCCAGCGTCCTCTGAATATTTCTACCTGTTAATTCAGGGATGAACAAAACTTGTTAACTGAAATAAAATTTATATTTAATTCAAATGCAGCTTGTTCAATGATTTCGATACTACGAAATAAGACGTAGGATTGGCACATGCGCTTTCTCTGAATTCCTTTGGTTTTAAAAATGGTATTGAAAAAAAAAATTCCTAATGAAATTTTTTATATTTTTACGATTGTGAAACTTTATAGATAGGGTTTCCACAAATATTACAAAAACCTAGCAGCCACCCCCTCGAAGTTGTGGGCGCCAGAAGGGGGGGGTGACATGAAGCAAGTTCCATACTGAGGAACCACAATTTGGCAGTGACCTGTGGGCTTCACTGGTATCTGGTGATTATGCTTCGTGCTTGTGTACTGATATATAGTTTTTGTGTAAGGGGGGAAAACTTAAATAATTACGCTGAAAATATTAGTCCTCCACTTTCCATTTAGTCGCCTGGGTGACCAGATACCTGGGATTTGTGCACCCCTGCTTTAGATTGTGGTCCAGATGGCTCTAAATTTCTTTGTTACTTACCATGTGACTGACTGTAAATCCCTCATGAGAGATTTTGAGCTTTTATTGGCGGCGAGAATGTGGATTGCGGTCTAGACACTCCGAATTTCTTCGATGTTTACCATGGCACAATAATTCCCCTGTCGAGATAACTTTTTACGGTAATAAAAGTTTAGATTATGGCCTTTGGGGTTATGACGTCATATAGTCCTGTACTTCGTTACTAGCGTTTCAGAGAAACATCCTGTCTCTATTTTTAATGTAGAAGATAGAATAAGGTTCCTCCGAAACGTCGGTAAAAATCAGTAAATCTACACGGCGTCGTAACCCAGAAGACAGTCTGAAGCCCTTATGAAATCTCTTCAAATTTCAACTACTTTTTTTATCCCAAAGTAAAATTTATGCTGCATCGAGATACATAAAAAGCCGCGAGTTTCTTAAAAATCGGCCCAGCGTGGTTTCAATCATCTGAGAACCGAAAGTAGGAAATAAACAAGACAGGCAATGTACGTAGAACGTAACATTGAGGCGCGTTCGCATAACTATTGTTGCCGTGGAAAAGCAATAAGGGTACGTATTCTAAGTGTGTGTCTGTAGCCTTAGTTATCCAGCATGCAAAGCGCATGCGCCGTATTATATTGTCATCTGTGGCCTGTCTGGCTCTACCATATTTTTCCACGTTTTCTCATAAACGACACGATTTTCGGGAAAAAAGTTATTGAACATAAAATGTGTGTTTTGATTTTCTCTAAAACTTTTGTCTGAAACATTTCTCGTTCTGAGAATAATTCAGCGAGATATCATAAATGTACATAGGTCTTTATGTAAAGTACCCGTTGTTCTTGTCAGATGTTAATCAAACTTGAATTTTCTGGACAGATTGTCGAAAAATACTCAAATGTCAAATTTCATGAAAATCCGTCCAGTAGTAGCCGAGTTGTTCCATGCGGACGGACGGATGGACAGAGAGACATGACGCTAGTAGTCGTTTTTCACAGTTTTGCGAACGTGCCTAAAAAATCACACTCGTGACAGACCACGAAATGAACGTTGAAGAGCCCATGATTTGAGAGGAGATTTATACGTCCTGCAGTAGATTTAAATGTTCTGCAGTAGATTTAAGCGTTCTGCAGTAGATTTTAGCGTTCTGCAGTAGATTTATACGTCCTGCAGTAGATTTAAACGTTCTGCAGTAGATTTATACGTTCTGCAGTAGATGTATACGTTCTGCAGTAGATGTATACGTTCTGCAGTAGATTTATACGTTCTACAGTAGATTTAAACGTCCAGCTGTAGATTTTCAATCTGTTTTCCGGGTTCTGTCCGCCTCCACTGCAGCATCACGTGTTTCCGAGTGGGGAGGAGTTGCACACTCGTGCCAGTGATAAGGTTTCTATTCCTGGGAATAATAAGACGATGCTGCATTTCCACGGCGGTGTTCATTACAGGCTATCCTTAAACCATGCATAAGGCTGCGTGTCTACCTGCAGCGCTTCGGCTGCGGGGGGTTTAATGAACACCACCATCACACTCTCGAGACGTACCGACACCTCACACGTTTGAACTAAGACTTCAGACGGGGAGCCACAGGATCCGTATTTCTCGTCAACAATAATAGTAATACAGTAGAGCGTCAATTATCCAATCCACCGCCGGAAAAAAAAAAAGTTGCCATTTACTGAAACATGGTGCTGAAACGTGGACGCTTCTGAAAATGGATCAGAAGTATCTGGAAAGTTTTGAAATGTGGTGCTGGAGAAGAATGGAGAAGATCAGTTGGACCGATCGTGTGAGAAATGAAGAAGTATTACACAGAGTCAAGGAGGAGAGGAATATCGTACATACAATGAAAAGAAGAAAGGCTAACTGGATTGGTCACATCTTGCGTAGGAACTGCCTTCTGAAACACGTGATTGAAGGAAAGTTAGAAGGAAGGATAGAAATGACGGGAAGACGAGGGAGAAGGCGTAGGTAGCTACTGGATGACCTTAAGGAAAAGAAAAGATACTGGAAATTGAAAGAGGAAGCACTAGATCGCACCCTGTGGAGAACTCGCTTTGGAAGAGGCTACGGACCTGTCGTAAGACAGACTGCAGAATGAAATGACCATGTACTGTGCTTTCCAGTTACTGGTTACTATACTGAAATATTACAAAGCCGGTTAAAGCATGATCCATAGAGTTAACTAGTTAACAGTTTTGAACTGTGTATTATTTTTCGTTTATTTCTTGTCTGTTTTACGTCTGTCAGTGTCTCAGATTACATAACGTCGAATAGTAAGATGATCTTGAATGATGAATCGGAGGTTATTTGGAAATAAATGTTTGTCTTGGGGTCATAGACATTTACCCGGCAGGACTGTATATTTGATGTACCTGTCGAAAGTATAACGAGAAACTGCTAGAACACAGCAGCGTTTCCCAAACTCATTTGGCCACGGAACGCCTCTGGTATTGCATTGGAGCCAACAGACGGAGCCCAAAAATAGGTCTGGAACATAGTAAAGCACAGGAAACCTTGATTTCAGGCTTCCTCCGCGATGTTAACGAGATCTGCTCTCTTCTGGGATATTACATGGCGTCGTGTGGTAATTGTTTACCGACGTATCGGTCCCATCTTCACGGGTCAAGAGTCTCGGTACCCCTAGCTCCCTTACGTTGTCTCGATCCATCCCTCTCTCACCCTGGTTCTACCCTATTGGCTGTCATCACGCCTACTGATTGCTACCCCACCGCACTTTCCATAATCTGTGTTATAGGTTGCTGGCTTTCTTTCTTTCCTACTCGGACTCTTGACCCGTGAAGATGGGACCGATACGTTGTCCCGAAACGTCGATAAACAATTACCACACGACTCCGCTTAATATCCTAGAAGAGCGCAGATCTCGCAGGAAACTTATTTTCTTATCGTAAAATTGCCACTTGTGATCGCGAGCGGGTAAAATTTTGACGTCATCTAAATTTTTTCACGGAACCCCTGGCGTTCCGTCAGAACACACTTTTGGGAAACATTGGTCTAGAACGTTATGTGTATATAAATATGTTTGGTCTTAACCCTGGTGAAGTATGTGTAACGAGAACACATTACGAAGCTGTATAAAATGCGTACATCACGATGCATAACAGCGGCCTGTTGTTCTAAGTCGCTTTTCCACTTTTGATTCGAAGAACCTTGTTTAACACTTTGTCATGGCAGCAAGTCCTCTTTTGACGTTGGTGCTTCTTCTTCTTCTTTTATGGCTCGACAGCCCTATATGGGCCTGGGCCTCCTCGTTTCAGAGGTTACTTGATCTTGAAGTGTGCATTTTTGTAGTGAGTAACCAGCCCACTGACTGCACAAGTTATACTCAATCCTGATGTGACTGCCAGAGCCATCTAGCAGTCAGTCAGGAGACTTGGGTGAGAAATTGCCGCTGAATTTTGCTTACGAAACATCTCTTTTCATGTCCGTAAGGTTCTTTTACATGCCGTAAATCTACGACATGGAAGGAAGTTTTATCACCCTTAAAAATCCATCGACATCTTCCGGGATTGAACCCGCGAACCTTGGGTCCAGTGGCGAGCACGCTAACCACTAGTCCACCGAGGGCGACTTGACATTGGTGCTAGGTTTCTCAAAATCTGAACGTAGAGCGAAACAACTAAGAACTTAGCATTTTGTCCCGTATGAATCAATTCAAATACCCGAGAAAAAAAAATGTTGATCCGAGTCAAGGTAGCTTAATGTCCGTCGCATATTTAGTCACTCACTGGAGATAAGTATGTTAAAAAAGGCTGCCTATATCTACGAGTAAAAATGTAACTCTTTTGCTCGTTGCTCAAAAATAGCACAGAATTTTCTCCGTACTCTTGCCTGTATACAGTATTCCTTTTCGTGGCCTGCAAAGGTTCCCGTAGGTAGGGGTTGCTCGCGATATGAAAAGTTATTATAGTGGTTCCTGCATGGAAGAAACGTTGGTAAACACTAGACTGCAGTATCCAAGGCTTTCTCATCTGTGTGCCAACACTGCGGTAGTGTCTCGATGATATTCAGATCTTTCTTTGCAGTTGTTTGTTTTTTAAATTACTTCAATATGCTCTAATTGAATGTCGTTCCTTCTTTAAAGGTTTAGTTGTTGTATATTCCGGTATTTACAAATACAGGCTCTAATTGAATGTCGTTCCTGCTTTAAAGGTTTAGTTGTTGTATATTCCGGTATTTACAAGTACAGGCTCTAATTGAATGTCGTTCCTTCTTTAAAGGTTTAGTTGTTGTATATTCCGGTATTTACAAGTACAGGCTCTAATTGAATGTCGTTCCTTCTTTAAAGGTTTAGTTGTTGTATATTCCGGTATTTACAAGTACAGGCTCTAATTGAATGTCGTTCCTTCTTTAAAGGTTTAGTTGTATATTCCGGTATTTACAAGTACAGGCTCTAATTGAATGTCGTTCCTTCTTTAAAGGTTTAGTTGTTGTATATTCCGGTATTTACAATGACAGGCTCTAATTGAATGTCGTTCCTTCTTTAAAGGTTTAGTTGTTGTATATTCCGGTATTTACAAGTACAGGCTCTAATTGAATGTCGTTCCTTCTTTAAAGGTTTAGTTGTTGTACATTCCGGTACTTACAAGGACAGGCTCTAATTGAATGTCGTTCCTTCTTTAAAGGTTTAGTTTTTGTATATTCCGGTATTTACAAGGACAGGCTCTAATTGAATGTCGTTCCTTATTTAAAGGTTTAGTTGTTGTATATTCCGGTATGTACAAGGACAGGCTCTAATTGAATGTCGTTCCTTCTTTAAAGGTTTAGTTGTTGTATATTCCGGTATTTACAAGGACAGACTCTAATTGAATGTCGTTCCTTCTTTAAAGGTTTAGTTGTTGTATATTCCGGTATTTACAAGTACAGGCTCTAATTGAATGTCGTTCCTTCTTTAATGGTTTAGTTGTTGTATATTCCGGTATTTACAAGTACAGGCTCTAATTGAATGTCGTTCCTTCTTTAAAGGTTTAGTTGTTGTGTATTCCGGTATTTACAAGGACAGGCTCTAATTGAATGTCGTTCCTTCTTTAAAGGTTTGGTTGTTGTATAGTCCGTTATTTACAAGGACAGTAATCCTGTCGCTGAAGGAGTTATGACACTTCTACTTTGTCTAATAATTATTCCACACGTCGACGCAGTAATCGGTTTCTCTTTGTGATAAGAAAACCGACACAGTGTTATTCTATCGCCCCCACCCCGTTTCGTTATTCTTCTCATGCTTCAAGTTTTTTCCGTTAAATGTCAAGCAGGAAATGATCACTTGGCGGCAGATGGATGGTTAGACTTTCAAAACTACTTCCCGGATGGTAGCATCAAGTAATCGGTACTTGAGGTCGGTACAACTGTCACGAACAAATATCGTGCCAATATATACTGCCGTCCCTTCACGATTTTATGACCCCTTATATCAGCCCCAGCGATGTCTCCCAGCATTGGACCCATTGCCCCATAATCGTATATATTTTAACCCTTTAAGAACAGGAAGAAAAGTGAAAGTAGTTTTCTATCCAATGCTTCCTGATTTCCGAAAGTGTTGCTTTTTTGGAAGGCTCCCAGGCGTCGCCCGTTTGTCCTTCTGGTAAAAGCAACATGTAGATGAAGATGAGTATGGAGCATTGATGGAATTAAACTGACAGGGGAATCCGAAATGCCCGGAAAACAACCTATCCAATTGCCACTTTCTCCACAAATCTCACATGGGCTGTCCTGGTATCGAACTCATTCCTCCGTGGTGAGAGGCCGACGACTAACAGTCAGATCCATGGCACGGCCTTTAGTGACAGAAGGTACCCTGCATTTTCATTTAATGGTTCGGTTCGTACCGCGCAGTAAACACATTGCTTCTCGGTTATAAAAACCAATCAGTAAATGATGTATAAGGAAATAGTCATTTATTTTCAGGTCCATGCTTTGTAATGTTGAACCTGGCGAAGTATCTACTAGACTTTAAAGGATTGACACTACTCTTAGCAGAATGATAAGTGGCCGAACTCTGGTAACCTTCAAAGACATGCTGTTTCGGGGAGCGTTGGACGGAGAAGTGGCTACTTTAATTTTTTTATAACTACTTGAGCGATGTAAGCTTCTCAAGAAGGAATCCTAAGTAAGTATTTTGTGGAGTTGTAATCAAGCCGTTTTCCATCAGATACGAAGTTACGGTATTGTCTTGTTAGGCTAGTTTATATTAGATATGTGGTGTGTATCTGCCACTACGGGCGTTCAAAGGAGCCACACGCGTCACGGAGCACAAGCAAGTTGGATTGTTTGTGTTTTCTGGGCAGCAGTGGCCCAATCAATAGTCCGTGCACATGGCCTCGACTCCCGGAGCAGTGAGTCAACACTGCCCTTCTCGCTGGCTTGTTAACCAAGCAACTTAAGTTTCAACAATGCGGGTGCTTTTATCTACTGGGTTGACCTGCATCTTTTGAGGAGTGAAGATACTCGATACTGACACTAGTTTGAGGTTTCCTGAGAAAAATAAGTTTGTTTTATAATTTTTTTCAAGATTACGGTCTTTGTAGGATCCGATGCCGTGTAGTCTGGTAGAAATAGAGGTATGTGAATGTTTGGGAGAAATATGGCAGTATTTTTCGCCGAAACGTCGAATTTCCATAACACTACACGGCGTCATATCCCATATGACGGTAATTTTCACAGTCACTGCCGTGAGAATTTCAAATGTAACTTCTTAATGTGCTTGCACATTAACCAAATTTGGTGTAGTCGAGTTGAATGTTATTGCTTAGAAAAAAAAAAATAGCTACAGGGCGTGTCTTTTATCGCTGTCCTGAGCATCACAGCTGTCACGGGATGTCGCGGTGGATGCAGGCTTTCTATGCGACAAAGCTGTCCTACTCGGTGCGGCGATAGAAAGAAATGTGCTGTGAAGTTTGTTGACTGACGGAGGTTGCTGAATCTTTGGGAGATCTGAGTGTATAAAGCGTATCATTTTGATAGCAGGGATGTTGAACCCTCGGTTTCTGCGTAACACCAAAATAGATTTTTCAAATTCGCACGGCCGGTTTTTTCTACTGTGAGATGGGCGGACATTCTGCCCCTTAATATCGTCTCACCCACCTCCTGTCACAAACGTTGTTGAGAGGTACCGATGTCACTGTTTGGGGAGTTCGGTTGGTTATAGTAGGTAGATAACGGGAGAGATGGCCAAAGAATCGGAGCTCTATTCCCGGGAAGGGCAAAATATTTTCCTTCAATGTGTCCAAATAGACTCTTGGGGCCGCGCCCGGTCACGTATTCGGTTGGTAGTATGGATAATGCGGCCGTAACGTGAACCCGACCACTCAACTTCGTTTAGTGCTGAGATTAATACACGGTGCTCTACCTCCATTGCTCCATATGCCATCAGGTCTGTGCTTAATTAGTTATAGCGACAACTTTACCGGTCTGTGTGTAATCTGTGGCTGCGGAGTTAGATGGGCACATTGCCACAGAGCTACGTTACAGGGCCCCCAACTTTATGCTGCGGCCGGTATATCAACCACTCGCCTGCGATAGTTTAATCTTTTGCTTTGAGATGAACGTAGGAATACTCTCGCGGATCAGGGGTGGACAATTATAGATTCTTGAGGATCGAGTGTGCTGTTTTGAGGTAACGCAAAACAGAGACCTCGTTTGGAAGAGTCTGTCGTTATGCAAGTGTTAAAAATATCGTAACGCGATTATTCTGATTGAACGTGTTATATAAGTACAAAACGACATCACTCTTTCTTACAGTGTTTTTTATAGCACACCAAAGCATAGGAACTTTATCATTTAGAAAGCCAGTATCGGCCACGTCATCCCGTGACAGATGAGGTGCTAAGGTGAGCGATAAAAAGTATTTCTGTATAATATTGTGGATGCAGGTGAGAGAGTCAACAATGGTTCCCTGTGATTTACGCCCTGAGGCCGAAGAAAGAGTTGAGCATGGAGCATATAATAACAACGTAGCTCAACCAGATGACAGTACTCCCATAGATGAGATTAATGCTTGGCTTGCTGTAAGAATAAAGAAACGAGTCATGTAAAATGCCGTGGAGCAACGCGTGAATATTATCGTTGCCCATCATATGAAGTTACATGGCTAGTTACGTAATAAATCTGTAATAGTATTTCTGAATGTGTCAAAACACGCAATCTACCAAATCGCCAATAAACATTGTTAATTAGCCGGAACATCAGTAATGAAATAACCTCTCACAAGAGGTGTGATGCGTTTTCTGTGAAGTGCGAACCAAAATTTTATTTACCACAAATAAGGTAGGATTTTTAAAGGCTGTGCCATTCATGAATTGGGCAGTTAGTTGCCGGCCTGTCACCTTGGAGGCCCTGGTTCGATCTCAGGTCAATCCATGTGAGATTTGTGGCGGACAAACTGACGCTGAGACAGGTTCCCCTCCACCCCTCCCGAGAACTTCGGTTTTCCCCCCGTCAGTATCGTTCCACCAATGCCAGAAAGCGTTGAAACAAAGCATTGGACAGAAAAGTACTTTCACTTCGTCTGTTTACACTTTTAAAAGAATGGGAGTAATGGAGATTGGTTCATCTCCCTCTGACTACTGAGTAATGGAGATTGGCTCATCTCCCTCTGACTACTGAGTAATTTTGGAATCTTGTAAATGCGGTAATTTTTGCTTTCTGTAAAAGGTAAGGAATTTATTTAGCAGCTGACCTACTCTTTGCTTCTCTGGAAATACTTTGCTCCCTGAAATTATCTTTTAATAACATTATGATCAGAATGTCTTATAATACAGGTGTTCCACTTAAAACCGGCCCGCTTGCATGACAGAATAAAGAAATCGAGCTGGTTTTAAGTGGAACATCCTGTATTTTTGCATTCCGTTTGCGATACGTGGGCTATGTTTTGTTCACCCTCGCATAAAGCTCGCGAGACTTTCTGCAATTTCGCGCTTCACATCGCGTGAGTCTTTCTTGGCCTGGAATGACTACGGTTCTGCAACACAGAAGCCTGGAACTAACAGTCGGTGTAACTGTAACCTGTAATGCGGGCAGTGCTGCAGTGTTCGGTCGCGAGGTGGTGGATGTGATGCTGCGAATAGTGTAAATGAAACGTGTTTGCGTCGGAGTTGAATAACTTAAGCGCAAAATTTGTTATATCCAGTCTAGGCGCATTTTTTTTTCTTGTTTTTATTTGATGTTTATGTGAAGGACCCGAGGACGCCGCATATGTAGCAAAAAGGCTTACAGAAATTACGTGTCACTACGGGCTATGCACACAGAAACAAAAATTTCCGTGTCGCTTTATATCGACTGTGAGTACTGTAAAGGAATGATGAGTGGGAATTAGTGGAGGGTGAAGCTTTCGTAGTTTATTTTAAGCTACATTTAGTTTTCTAGACCTCGCAACCATGAAGTGAGGTTATGTTTTATAGATTGGCTCGATTTGATAAGAGGAGCATTCGAATCGTCGGTTTATGTGCACGCGCACATTGAAAGCCTACATTTATTAGTCGCATGTTATGTGGTTCAGACGAGTAATTTTGAAACTTAGGGCTGGTCGCACGTCATTTAAAGCGCTAAATACTGTAAATATTCTCTTCAAAATTAAACACACCATTACGAAAATTTCATACATTTAATAACAGTGTGTTGCAATTATTTAATTTAAAACTTCCTTGCTGTGTTTTCTGTTCGATAACGTATGTTATACGAACCATCCACGGATAGTAAGCCTTTTTGAGTCTTCGTGGCCAATGACGAAATTAAATTTTGATTCTGTAAATTGAAGAAAAAAACCTGTGAACCTCAGCTGGCCCGGTTTCTATAATTACAATAATTTCAGGGAAGGGGCCACATAAATTAGCTGATGAAACGCGTGTTTGAGACCCCTTGCCGAGCCGAATTAAAATAATTACATTGATTTCAGTTAGGGTACCAGAAGCTTCAGTCGAGACTCGAGTCATATGCTTCTCCGATGTGAGTCACACGCATAGTCTCTCTGTTGATCCTTTTCATAATGAGCTGCCTGTCTGGCCTAAAAGAATCAGCTTTAACCATGGCTGCATTTGGGGTAGGCAGTCATTTCCAGTGTCGAAGATTCAGGACTGGATTTTGACGCCGTATTGACTGGTAAACACATTATTTTCGAGGGATCTTATCTCTTTCATCTTTAGGGTCAGGTAGTCCAAGAGTAGTTTTTCTCTGAATGCTCGACCCTGAAGGTGAAGGCATTACGATCTTTTGAAACGTCGATAACTACCAGTCGACATGGCCTAACACACCAGAAGACTTGAATCTTGAGCAACACCGCTGCGAGAACCTCAAGTGTTGCATTCGAAACGTTATTGAACGAGTTTTGATGATTCCGCGAAAGATTATAATTTAGATCTTCGTTCTTCTGGGATGTTACGCAGCGTTGATTGGTAGGTAGTTGCCGAGGTTTCGGGACAGACTGTCGGTTCCATCGTCAAAGGTTAAGCAGACAAAGAAGAATCTTCGTTGCTTGACCGTTGAAGATGGGACCTATAGGTTGTCCCGAAACGTCAGTAACTACCATTCAACGCTGCGTAACATCCCAGAAGAGGAAGATCTCATTTACACCTCGGTGGAAGTCTGAAATCACGCGTCAGAGTTTAGGTTAGATCGTATCCTGAAGATGGAGACAGCTAGTTCTTGCAAGACATTGGTGGCAATGTACCAGAACGGACGATGTCCTAACCCACGATACAACCGATATTTTTTATTTGCCAACTAAGAGTCACTCGTGGGGCGACCTTATATCAAAATGGGTCCATTTTAACGTGAGGTACGTGATACGTTTTAGCGCGAAATGAGATTAGTTTATGACTGCGACTAATACAGCAGTGCTCTGTTGTTTCATCAGTGGCTTTGTTGAAAGCAGCTGATTACAAGGAGCAAGATGTTACCGTCCTTTGCCAAGAGATGCTGTAGTAATACATCTTGAAGCTACTGATGTCGAATATTCCCCGCCCCCACCCTGCTCATTATGTTCAAAACTTTACGTAGTATAAATTGTTTCCCTTGTTATAATGGAAGAGTTTCTCAGCGCTCGTGTGTGGGTGCTGTAACGATTTAAGTGAATGGTATCTGGCTGCAGAAGCATTCCGGCAGTCATAAGTTCTTCGCAGTCATGATACACGGAATTACAGTTGATGGATTTTAACTGCTGTGTCGTTGTACACCGAGCGCCTTGTTCAAACTGTAACGTTTCTGGTTCGTATTTGGGAGGTAACCCGTTTCGAATCTCGTCTGGATCATTTGACTGTAGACCTAATGTCCGAAACTCGTTATCTTCAGGCACTCCACGCAAAACAGGATCGTCGTAGAAACGGGAGGTAGCCTACGCAGCACGGAATATACATCTCGTTATTCTCTGCAACGCAGTATTTGGAACATTTTCCTTTGTGGTAAATGTTTAACGAAATACGAGGGCTGTCGTTTCTAGCTACAGAGTGTTCCATTTAAAACAGTCCCGCTTGCACGGCGAAATCAAGAAAGGAATTTGATAACACGCTTACAAAAATGTATTGATTCACAAGGATATCATTTCGAACATCTCCTGTAAGAGTGTGCATTTAGTCTACCAAAAACTAAACGAAACAAAATCCTTTCTTGATTTCGCCGTGCTAGCGGGCCGCTTTTAAATGGAACACTCTGTATATATATAATGTAAAGTAATAGGCCCGTATCTAGGTCTGCTAATATTTCGTTGCTTTCCAGTCGGGCCTCTTGCTTCTTTATGGAGGATAAAGTTTTTGTATCTCGGTCTGAATACATGCTATCCACCTTGGGACTTACCGTCGCTGTATCCCCGTGCAAATGCCTGCCACAGTAGGGCCTCAATTTTGGCCTCGGATCACTTTCTTCCCCACCTTAAATTCGTGATGTATAATTTTGTAATACTACGCTGTATGTGTAACCTGAGCGCTTACCCGTTTCTCATCATCCCATGCGTGCTGCGTCTCATAATAATATTATTATTATCTTTTGTTTAACCAATCACTGTAGGGACTAGGTTACGTGCTGGGCGACCGAAGAACCAGGGTTTGATTGCCGGCGAGGGCAGAGATTTTACTCGTCTTCGAAATATCTAGATCGGCTGTGAGGATCTCCTGGGGCATGAACCTCATAACGCACCTCCATTAAACCTTTAAAGCCCAGTGGTTACTTTAGATACCACCAGGTTTTTCATACGTGTGGCAGACATCAAATATACTACGATTGTGCCGCGGCGTATTTATGTGGTTCTCGGAACAAACGGATTATTTCTGTACAGCCCTAACTGATTGGTTTGTATAACTGAGACGGAGTGTGTTTACTGCGCGGTACGGACTGTATTTATGTGTTTTGTGTGGATCTCAGAACAAACAGCGATTATTTCACTGTACAGCATTAACTGACTGGTTTGTATAACTGAGACGGAGTGTGTTTACTGCGCGGTACGGACTGTATTTATGTGTTTTGTGTGGATCTCAGAACAAACAGCGATTATTTCACTGTACAACATTAACTGACTGGTTTGTATAACTGAGACGGAGTGTGTTTACTGGCGGTACGGACTGTATTTATTGTTTTGTGTGGATCTCAGAACAAACAGCGATTATTTCACTGTACAGCGTTAACTGACTGGTTTGTATAACTGAGACGGAGTGTGTTTACTGCGCGGTACGGACTGTATTTATGTGTTTTGTGTGGATCTCAGAACAAACAGCGATTATTTCACTGTACAACATTAACTGACTGGTTTGTATAACTGAGACGGAGTGTGTTTACTGCGCGGTACGGACTGTATTTATGTGTTTTGTGTGGATCTCAGAACAAACAGCGATTTATTTTCACTGTTACAGATACCACGTTAAAACTTAGACTGGTTTGTATAACTGAGACGGAGTGTGTTTACTGCGCGGTACGGACTGTATTTATGTGTTTTGTGTGGATCTCAGAACAAACAGCGATTATTTCACTGTACAGCATTAACTGACTGGTTTGTATAACTGAGACGGAGTGTGTTTACTGCGCGGTACGGACTGTATTTATGTGTTTTGTGTGGATCTCAGAACAAACAGCGATCATTTCACTGTACAGCATTAACTGATTGGTTTGTATAACTGAGACGGAGTGTTTTAACGAACGTCATCCCATTGCGTTGTTAATAGTATAAAACCAAATCAGTATCTGTCCAAACACAATTAAATTCTGTTTATTATGTAGAAGTACACGTTTCGATCTATCTCACGCCTTCCTCGGGTTCACAATTGGTTTTTAAAAAATAATGAAGAAGAAATATACATTACGTAAGTCCATAGAACACAATTACAATTATTAAAATTATTACAATTGTTATGGTCATAAACAAGAACAATATGTGTGGATAGACCACAACTGTTACAAGTACTTTACTTTACGTTATATTGACCGTGCATTCTATAGCAATTGGATCTTATTTATTTATCATACCAACTCATACACAATTTTACAATATTATTACTTCACCCCTATAGGCATTTCGGCTTCAAAAATGTATAACAATTTTAACATTTTAGTGATATTTCAATACACATACAGTGTATGAGCTCATCAGGACTCAAAAACAATAGACTAATATTTTAATGTTCAACATTTTACTCATATGGATGTAACATTTTATACAATCGATGTATAGTCTGTGCTTTTAACACTGTGACCCCCTGAGGATGGCATTCTGAATGCCGAAATACGTATAGGGGTGAAGTAATAATATTGTAAAAATTGTGCATGAGTTAGTATGATGAATAAATAAATGTTACAAGTACTGTTTACAGATTTTACTTGCTTCGTTATTCCAAAATTGTCATTGCATCATCTCCAGTCCCAAATATCGCGATGTGGATTCATTCCAAATTTAATTAAGTGGACTTCCATATTTCGTGATCCACAGTTCCGACCGGGAGTTAGTGTATAAATAGATTATAGCCGTTTTGTTGCGTATTTAATATTGCATTTGTCTGTGATGATGCGTCTGTATGCTGTGGAGGTTGTCCTTGGAGGCTGTGTGTTTACTGCGCGGTACGAAATGAATCTCGAAATATAATTCATGTTAATTCTCTTCTGTAAAGTTTTAAGCGACGAGGTTAATAATAATTTACGTGGAACTGTGCCTCTATTCCATCATACCTTTTCATCACATGGTGGTTAATTAATTACAGAGATAATTGTATCTCCACCACAGAGTATGTATCATGTAGACTACGTAATTTTCTCTGTATCTAAATCCTTTTAAACACATACCCTTGTGTCCCATAATTTAGTTAGTCTGAAAAGGGATTAAAGAAGCATTCAAGTTTGCGCGATGTTATTCGCCCTGTCTACTGGTAAACAAGTCCTTAGAAATGCGGTAACTATTTACCAGTCCACAGGGCATATGATCCCAAAAAACCGTGAACTCTTAAAATCTCCTCGGGGATTTAGACGACTTTTACGAACACACAAGTCCTCGTAAATACGAAAACGTTTAAGCTGCCTGTTATGTAGTTTGCTGCATTATCCTGCTGAAAATTGCACTTGATAATCTGTAAATACCGTTAATTCGGATTCTTTTTTTCTCCTCATGAATTTCAGCGTATAATTAAGGCTGTGGTGCCTTTTCCATGTAAGGACTTAGCAGGTTATCTGGGCCGCATTGTTCAGATGCTAACACAGTTCCGGTCGTGTCAATATTACAGGTCCGAATTCAGGCCGCATTCTGTGCACCTGCTTTGTGTGTCGGCTGTACAAGTTACTTTATTTATCTGTTTTTATACTTCCATTCCTTTCGTCTCTTTGTATTTTTTTTGTCTTCACCTCGGTTCTTCACCCATTATAGTTGTCCTTGGTCAGTCATTATCAAGGTCGGGGACTTAGTTCGAGACCCGCCTCCCATACAGTTTGTCGGATGTTACGTCAGAACCAGTGAATGGCTTCTCATAACAAAATGGAGGAAGTGTTACAGCAGACGGTACACTCGCAGACTTAAAAAACTGGGACAGCATACTTTTTGATTTTATGTAGGGACGAGTTATATGGTTCCAGGCCAACTAACGGGTGTTTCTGCAGCTCCGAAGTTCAAGGCTTTGGCAGTGCGGCTACTTCAAAGAATAAAAAAAGAAAGACAAGTCAAGTTGGAGTCGATCATGGTGAGTGGGGGGTAGGGGGGGCGTGACAGAACATATGCTGCAGCTTTATAACAAGAGCATACATTGTGCGTGCGCACATGCGCACACACACGCATTAAATGACAAAACGAGGGGAAGGCGTGGTGGTATGTGTTATTGTGGTACTGTTCGGGAGGTTAAGTTAAGGAACCAGTGTGTGTCACAGCCATGTAAGTACAGCCATGTTTACATAAATTAGCAACTTACTGTCAAATCCCAAACATGTTTGACTCGAATCAAACGATCATATGGAGGCTGTCTTCCAGAAACACGTGTGTCAAAACATTACGCGATGCATTAAGATTCTAATAATAATTGCACCCGTTGCCCAACAACCTTTTCACTGTTCAGACTTGCCAACTATTAGCATACACTCTGTAGTTACCCGACTACGGGCTGGGCGTTCCGGGATTCGAATCTCAGTAGGGGCAAGGGGTTTTTATCTTCTCCAAATCGTCCCCCCGGCTTTGGGTTCCACCCAGCCTTCTATTCGATTGGTGCTGGGGGTAAAGTGGCCGGGACGTGAAGCTACCTACCTTCATTTAGTGCCGAAAATAAGAATGAGTGGAGCTGTACCTCTATTTCCCTATATGAATTCATGGCATGGACAGGGGAAAATTTACCTTTTTTTAATGAACTGGTTAAAACATGATCATGGATGCGGGTAATATTAGTACATAGAGTATAGACTACATAGGGCTATATTAAGTAAGTAATATAGTACATAGAGTATAGACTACATAGGGCTATATTAAGTAAGTAATATAGTACATAGAGTATAGACTACATAGGGCTATATTAAGTAAGTAATATAGTACATAGAGTATAGACTACATAGGGCTATATTAAGTAAGTAATATAGTACATAGAGTATAGACTACATAGGGCTATATTAAGTAAGTAATATAGTACATAGAGTATAGACTACATAGGGCTATATTAAGTAAGTAATATAGTACATAGAGTATAGACTACATAGGGCTATATTAAGTAAGTAATATAGTACATAGAGTATAGACTACATAGGGCTATATTAAGTAAGTAATATAGTACATAGAGTGTAGACTACATAGGGCTATATTAAGTAAGTAATATAGTACATAGAGTATAGACTACATAGGGCTATATTAAGTAAGTAATATAGTACACAGAGTATAGACTACATAGGGCTATATTAAGTAAGTAATATAGTACATAGAGTATAGACTACATAGGGCTATATTAAGTAAGTAATATAGTACATAGAGTATAGACTACATAGGGCTATATTAAGTAATATACTACATAGAGTATAGACTACATAGGGCTATATTAAGTAAGTAATATAGTACATAGAGTATAGACTACATAGGGCTATATTAAGTAAGTAATATAGTAAATAGAGTATAGACTACATAGGGCTATATTAAGTAAGTAATATAGTACATAGAGTATAGACTACATAGGGCTATATTAAGTAAGTAATATAGTACATAGAGTATAGACTACATAGGGCTATATTAAGTAAGTAATATAGTACATAGAGTATAGACTACATAGGGCTATATTAAGTAAGTAATATAGTACATAGAGTATAGACTACATAGGGCTATATTAAGTAAGTAATATAGTACATAGAGTATAGACTACATAGGGCTATATTAAGTAAAGTAATATTAGTACATAGAGTATAGACTGCATAGGGCTATAGTAAGACTAAAAGTGATGGCTAAAATTCGCGTAGTCGTAATCAACACGCCCTCGGCTCTGCAGTTTTCTGTCTGTGGCTTTACTTTACGCTGCCTCTTCAGTTTATTATCAATGCGAACACCGGGTGTTGGCGAATAAGCCCGTTTGTCTCTACTTCTAATCACTCCGTGCTGGGTTTGACGTTTGAAGGGGGGCCCGGGGGGGGGGGTTAACAGCTGAGTTGGGACACAGAAATTTATCGCAAGGCTTTCCGAGACAAATGTGGGAGGACAGAATTTGGTTTCATTGATGATTTATTTAACGACGCCGGTCAGTAGCTGAGGCTGCACAGCAACAATTGACAGGATGATTAGTGAATAATGAATGACCTACAGCGGATATGTCCGGAAGCGGCTGTGACCTAATTTAAAGTGTTATTCCAGTATTGGTATGGGGTGACTGAGGAAAAGTATGAACATGTATGAATGTAATTGGACACTGGCCCGGGATTTGAAACCTGATCTTCGGAACACGAAGCAGGATTGTTGCCCGCTCGACCTTGCTGTACGGTGGAAGGACATTAGTACGGATTTCAAGGACACAGTTTTGGAATAGTATGATATGAAGTTTAGGGTGAGACATACCGTTGTGATGAGTGAATAGAGAGACAAACAGATACACCTTCGATCACAAACCTATTTATGTAGTTATTTAATATATGCTACATGTTTCGGCCTGTATGCCATAATCAGGTATATCAAATCTCAAAATAGTTTGAGGAAGGAATAATTGCAACAGTAATTTTTAGTGATGGAATAAGTTTTCGTTCTTTACAGTGAAAATTGGTTTTAGTTTCATATATTTTTGATATAGGTGTTTTTAAAGTACATGAAAAGGCTAGACTGTAAAATTTCTGTTGCCATTGGAAACAGATGACATTAATTAAAGCAGCTTTATACACAACAGTAGTACTGGCTATAGAAATGTTACAATTAACTTCTTGTATGCTTTAACAATACATCTATATCAGAAATATGAACCTTTTCCTTTATAAATTCTATTTCTATTTTAAAGTATAAAAACTTATTCTATAATTGAAAATTACTGTTGCAATTATTGCTTTGTCGCAGTATTTTGTGATCTGATATACCTGATGATGGCATAAAGGCCGAAACATGTAGTATTATATTAATATAACCATATAAATAGAGTTGGGATCAATGACATGTTCCTTTATTTTTAGATTGTAATATTCCCTGTCACCACGGCATGGCGCGTCCTCGGGTTGCGGATGGAGGAACGGCCTCCGAATAGGTAGCTGCGAATATGCAGTCGCGGACAGCCGACAAGGGGTGGTCCTCCAGCTTGGGGGTTGGGCGAGGTGCTAACAACTCCTCACCGTAAAAAATTACCATGTTACGAAACACTATACGGAGCCTCGGACCTGGACTGAATATTCCCCATTGTCTAAACGATGCTACACGTTTCGGCTTTTTAATAAGCCGAAACGTGATTTGAATTTAACTGGCTCAGGGTCGGGAATGAAGTTAAGCTTGTTTCAATGATGCTGAACCTCGGCGTTTTAATAATGTCAGTAAATTATGACGTTGAGATCGTCAGATTTATATAACCTGAAGTCCTGGGTTTCTCTATTGGTTCAGGTGCGGGTTTTGGATAATTTAGTCAGTGTTTGCGGCAAAGGTCTTGGTTAGCTTAAAGAAAGCCACGAGAATTCCCTTCATATCCTTTCCAATTTATCATGTATAACCGTTCTCTCGCTTCACTGTATATAACCTATGACTCTATAAACTACGTAAAGTGTCACAGAACTGTGGCATATGTGGCATTAAAGGGTCTGGAACACGCGACGGTGAAGTTCAAGGTGTCCACAGCAGGTAAAGCAGTAAGCAATCCCATTACAGGCCTGGACAGGCCCTTAAGGTTCCAGGAGGTTGAGGCTCCCAGATTTCTAGACAATCGGCACTTGAAGGTGGTAAGGTTGTCAGTCCTACGCACCGGCCGCCTTTACCCCCCAGGAAAGATTCCTGGTACTCATTTCTGTTAGAGGCTGAGTCGACCCCAGGGCCATAGTGCGGCCGAAACGATTATGTCAATGAAAAATTCCAATGACACCATCGGGAATCGAACCCGCGACGTTCCGGTTTGTAGCGCAGTGCCTCAACCAACTGCGCCACCGCGTGCCGCCGTCCACAGCAGGACTTGGTGTAAATAAAGGCAGACTGAGATATCGAGCAGAATGGAGATGAGAAATTATTTTCTTTTCAAAACAGGAGCTTGTTAAAGAATGATCGACCAGAAAGGTACGCCCAATTAACTAACTAACTAACTAACCAATCCACTGAAGCAGAGTTCTGTCAAGGACACTGACAGTTGCTGAGCTAATCAAGAAATTCACCTTATTTTATAGAACCGGAAAATTAATTACTGTGAGATGTGAGGTTGTCACAGCTGTATTGCTGAAGATTTGAGTCTTGTGGTGTGTAGGCCCTGCATATCGGTAAATAGTTACTTGTGGTGTGTAGGCCCTGCATATCGGTAAATAGTTACTTGTGGTGTGTAGGCCCTGCATATCGGTAAATAGTTACTTGTGGTGTGTAGGCCTGCATATCGGTAAATAGTTACTTGTGGTGTGTAGGCCTGCATATCGGTAAATAGTTACTTGTGGTGTGTAGGCCTGCATATCGGTAAATAGTTACTTGTGGTGTGGTAGGCCTGCATATCGGTAAATAGTTACTTGTGGTGTGGTAGGCCTGCATATCGGTAAATAGTTACTTGTGGTGTGGTAGGCCTGCATATCGGTAAATAGTTACTTGTGGTGTGGTAGGCCTGCATATCGGTAAATAGTTACTTGTGGTGTGGTAGGTCTGCATATCGGTAAATAATTACTTGTGGTGTGGTAGGCCTGCATATCGGTAAATAGTTACTTGTGGTGTGTAGGCCCTGCATATCGGTAAATAGTTATTTGTGGTGTGTAGGTCTGCATATCGGTAAATAATTACTTGTGGTGTGGTAGGCCTGCATATCGGTAAATAGTTACTTGTGGTGTGTAGGCCCTGCATATCGGTAAATAGTTACTTGTGGTGTGTAGGCCCTGCATATCGGTAAATAGTTACTTGTGGTGTGTAGGCCCTGCATATCGGTAGTTACTTGTGGTGTGTAGGCCCTGCATATCGGTAAATAGTTACTTGTGGTGTGTAGGCCCTGCATATCGGTAAATAGTTACTTGTGGTGTGTAGGCCCTGCATATCGGTAAATAGTTACTTGTGGTGTGTAGGCCCTGCATATCGGTAAATAGTTACTTGTGGTGTGTAGGTCTGCATATCGGTAAATAATTACTTGTGGTGTGGTAGGCCTGCATATCGGTAAATAGTTACTTGTGGTGTGTAGGCCCTGCATATCGGTAAATAGTTACTTGTGGTGTGTAGGCCCTGCATATCGGTAAATAGTTACTTGTGGTGTGTAGGCCCTGCATATCGGTAAATAGTTACTTGTGGTGTGTAGGCCCTGCATATCGGTAAATAGTTACTTGTGGTGTGTAGGCCCTGCATATCGGTAAATAGTTACTTGTGGTGTGTAGGCCCTGCATATCGGTAAATAGTTACTTGTGGTGTGTAGGCCCTGCATATCGGTAAATAGTTACTTGTGGTGTGTAGGCCCTGCATATCGGTAAATAGTTACTTGTGGTGTGGTAGGCCCTGCATATCGGTAAATAGTTACTTGTGGTGTGGTAGGCCTGCATATCGGTAAATAGTTACTTGTGGTGTGTAGGCCCTGCATATCGGTAAATAGTTACTTGTGGTGTGTAGGCCCTGCATATCGGTAAATAGTTACTTGTGGTGTGGTAGGCCTGCATATCGGTAAATAGTTACTTGTGGTGTGGTAGGCCCTGCATATCGGTAAATAGTTACCTACGTTTAGAAAGATCATCTTAAGGGGCCCAAGCAACAAAGTCCTAAAATGAAGGCGCTACGAACTTCCGAAACGTCGGTAAATACCAGTGTACACGGCGTAACGTACCAGAAGACTGTGTTAACAGGGGCCCACCGCTGTGCAGTATTCATGCACTTTCTTCCTCAGTTTCTTTAAGATACGTTTTACAATTGTTTCTAAACTACGCCGACGTCTTCAATGTGCATCGTGTTATTGTTTGGCCACGACTTTGCATAACTGATTTTTTAACGCGGCCTAATGAAGATATCCGAGAGGAACAGGAAAACGGACATTCATAGAATTATCTTCTTCTTTTCTTCATCTTTTCATCTTCATCATCTTCTTCATCTTCTTCTTTTATTCTTCTTCCTTTCTTCACCCTTTCTTCTTCCTCTTCTTTTCTTCTTTTTTTCTTCTTTCCTTCTTTTCTTCATCTTTTCAACTTCATCATCTTCTTCATCTTCTTTTATTCTTCTTTTCTTCTTCCTCTTCATCTTTTCTTCTTTTCTTCTTCTTTTCTTCATCTTCATCTTCTTCTTTTATTCTTCTTTTATTCACCTTTTCTTCTTTTATTCTTCCTCTTCTTTTCTTCTTCTTTTCTTCTTCTTTCCTTCTTCTTTTATTCTTTTCTTCTTCATCTTTTCTTCTTCTTCTTTTGTGGCTCCGCTATCCAAGCAGGATAAGCACCTCCCTAGTTGCTCTCCTCTATCCATCCCTATCCTGCGCTACTTGTCTCATCTTAACAATTCCCATCTTTCTTACGTCATTCTCTACATCATCTTTCCATCTAGCCTTGGGTCTCCCCTTAGGTCATTTTCGGTGTAACGCAGCTTTGTATATTTTCTTGTTGTTTCTTGCATCAGCCATCTGTACATGTCCCGTCCATCTAAGGCGCTGCAGTTTCATAAAGGTACCAATGTTAACGTCCGTGTAGAATTTTTCAATTTCAACATTCGTTATTATTCGCCAGTGATTATCTTCTGTGATCAGTCCGAAAAATTTCCTTAAGATCTTCCTTTCGTAGGTCATTAATAGAAATATAGGCCACGATAATAAGAAAATCTCTCCGAAAGAAATGGTTATAACTGGAAAGAATGCCCGTGTCAACTTAAATCGATTGGTAGAAGATATCAGGGACTTTCGGGTTGGTAAGGACTTGATCCTGTTAACCAGAACTGACCAAAATTGCTTCCATTCGTACATCTGACGTCACAGACACAATTTTAGTACGCTTGAACGTGAAAGCCAAAACTGTTTGGTGATAGTGTCTACCAATTTTTGTGCAGTGGCTGTAGGGGGCGACTTATAGCAAAGCGAGCTCGTTGGTTGCACTGATCCCCTCTGTCCATACACGTTGTACGTACACTTATTAAATTCTATTGCTTTGTTAGTTTTATTGAAATATACAAAAATTTGAATGGGGTAAAGAAACACTTTTTTTTTTATTGAAAATTACAAAAGATTGAATACCTTAACACAGTATTGTTATTCTGATTGTTTTATTTCATACCCAAATTTTTTGCTGTGCCACACTGCATAATAATTGGATCGTAAAAAACTACAGTTGTCTTTTGTTGCTTATTTAACGACGCTGTCTGTATAACTCAAATATATAGTATCAAATTATGGGACGATTGATGATTTGCTAAGCATTTCTAATAAAGTGGTCTGGCCTATTCGAGGTACTATCACGGCATTTGCCCGGAGGGACTGAGGAAAAGAACAAGAAACCTCATTGAAGATAGCCAATGACATGGTCGGGATTTGAACCAAGCATTTTCCCTTTATAAACCTAGACCTGAGTCCCTGGTACATACTTAGATTTTTACGTAGTGTGTATGCATTTATGTATCGATTTAGATAAAGGTACGAAAGGGATGGGGGCACGCGGTGGCGCAGTTGGTTGAGGCACTGCTCTACAAGCAGGAAGGTCGTGGGTTCAATTCCTGATGGTGTCACTGGAATTTTTCATTGACATAATCCTTTCGGTCACACTATGGCCCTGGGGTCGACTCAGCCTCTAACAGAGATGAGTACCAGGAATATTTCCTGTGGGGTAAAGGCAGCCGGTGCGTAGGGCTGACAACCTTACCACCTTCATGTGCCGATTGTCTAGAAATCTGGGAGCCTCAACCTTCTAGAACCCTAAGGGCCTGTAATGGGATTGCTTAGCTTTACGAAAGGGATAACGGAAATGAGAAATGGACAGAAGAATGAAGATGCGAATAAATTATTCCCTGTTAAATTTTAATCAACCTCGACACTGAAACGGGAAAACTGGAGTAGGTAGAAGAGGACGACTAAAAAAAAAAATTAATCAATATGGCTTTATGTGTATCATAGTATGCGCCAATTACTTTCAGACCATTAACATGTTAATAAATAATTATTTTTGGCATGAGGGTACTTTGTACAACTCCGAAATTAACCTCCTTTGATACAGAGTACAGTCATTTATTTTTATACTCCCTGTTAGAACCACTGTTAATCTGCTTTCCTGTTGCGGTAAGGCGAATTTAGTTACTGGAGGGTAAGTCAATCAAAAGAGTATAATAGAATACAACCACATAATGTTTTACGGTTGACACTGACAAAAATGAAAAATGCTTTTCTTTACCGACCATGTTTTGTGGCAGTAGGTAATAAAGAAATAAACTTAGAGAAACAATTACTGCCTGAACATAAAGACCGCGTGTCCTCGAAAAATAAATCTCGCTATTATAAGAGCTCACTCTTACATAAAAAAGATGGAAACAAAACAGTAAAATTTATTTCAGACATAACCCCCCTCCCCTTTCAAAAGACAACATTTAACTGCGTAGTCATGTAAACTTTAAATGACATTCTGTGCCCCAGGACTTAGAAACGTTGAGTCTCTTAAGCACGAAGAATTAGGAAGAAGGAAAAAAGACATTTGTTTATCTTCTCGCAAAAGTACTTGGCAGAATGCGACGAGAATCATGGCACAGATGTTTCAGCTGGGTTAGCCATTACGAAAGAGGATTGACCTCTGACCCATGAGTCGTTTATGTGGGTGCGACTTTCAAGGGAACCAGAACACTGACAGGAACTCTAAATATATGACGTATCCGCAGAGAAGGAAACAGATAAACGGGCCTGTTTTTGTGGTCTGTTGCAAAACGCGTAAGATAAACAAATCGTACTGAAGTCACGGAACGAATTTCATGGATGTTGCAGGTTACACCGTTCAATACGTAAGCATTTTTGCTGACTGTTTTGCCTACTTTCAGCCATCTGTGGTCAATATCAACCAGCCCAAAGCGCTTGTCTTTACCGATGTTTTTCACACGGTTATCGCTACGAACCACAATTAAATGAAGCTAACTCAATAAAGCTCCCCGTGTGGTGACCGGGGAAAAGAATAGTCCCACTGCAGCCCATACAAGTAATAAAAGGCGACTAAAATGGGTACCAGGTGCTTGGGGTATAGCTGGACCACCCGTTCCGGGGGTTACAAATACGTTGGGCTGGCCTTCCAGTTTGGGGGTTGGGCGACAGGCCGACAACCTGTCATCGTAAAAAAAGCTGACTGTTAGGAAACCCAAAATGTGGCGTCGGAACAGGCAGACTGGGCGGAATCGACCTAGGCAATGGAGAAGGATTAATGAGATGAGGTTTGAACTGTGTACAGACGGATGTTAATAGATGCAAAATCAGAAAACTGGAAAGAGAGGTCAAAAAAACAGAGCTGACTGGGAGAAGTGCATGAAGGAGGCGAAGGCCGCATTGGACTGCAGTGCCATCTGAGGAGGAGGAGGAGAGGAAGAATAAAAAGAATAAGGAAAGTAAAGCGAAATTGTTCTTGTGAAATATGTTGGTTGGCTGAAGACAGTCTGTGTTATCTGTAGAAGCCGAAGGTTTGTTACCGTAAAGATTACTGTAATGGGATGTGACGCCGTGCAGTTTGGTAGAAATTTACAAACCTTTTCGAGGAAGTGACTGTCTCCTTCTTGTTCTGTCCTGAAGATGAATACATCAGGTTCCTCCGAAACCTTTGCAAATTTCGCCAGTCTTTACCCTTTCACATGTCACGAGCCTGCGGTGTGTGAAGTTACCTCAGACCCCATGTTTACCATGTTCACCGTAGCTCGCCATATTACTGCACTCCATACCCTCAAATCTGTTTTCGTTGTGTAATGAAATACAAGGGGGAATTCTTTGTATATTAAGTAGTCTTGCTTTTGTATTGTCACGGCAGATGTATAAATGAACCGTAATGTCAGTGAGGCATTGCGAACTTGCTGCTGCTCTTCTGTGGATTTTCATTCGTACTGTTGACTGACCTTTCTGCACTAGTGGAGAAGGCAAAATGTTACAACTGCGCTAATACCAATATTTTCGCGCAGTCGCTAAGCCTTCCTCAGTGTTGCACGCGTGACATTTGCAAAGCAGCGCCCGCTGTGTACTGTAGGCTAATCTGTATGTCCGTGTAGGCAACACGTAATTGGAACTGCGAGAGCAGGCAGGGCAGAACACAGTGCCACCTGGCGTCACCTCTCCGCACTATAACTGATGTAAATGAATGAAATTTTGCAAGTGATAATAATGAAGTTTTCAGCCATATTCAGTTAGTCGCGAAATGTGGAACTGGTCAAAATAAAATTTGTGATACAGATTATACTACTGTTACTACTACAATTTTTTTTTCAATGGTTCGACAGCCCCTTGGGGGCCTAGGCCGCCTCATTTTTCGAGGCTTCACGATCACACTTTAGACACACCACACTCGGTAGGACTCCTCTGGACGAGTGATCAGCCCGTCGCAGAGACCTCTACCTGACAACACACAACACTCTCAACAGACAGACATCCATGCCCTAGGCATTTTTTTTTATTAATTCCTGGGTTTTCCCCTTTGATCCATTTGTACTGTTGAAGTCCTTTCTGTCCTGCATGTCACCTTATGTTTCATGCTATCGTCCATACATCTAACACAACACAAACATCCATGCCCCCGGTGGGATTTTTTTTTTTTTGTCTGTCCGGGGTTTTTCCCCTTTGATCCATTTTTGTACTATTTAAATCCTTTTGTCCTTCATGTTCCATATTAGTCCTTATACAACAAACACAACACAAACATCCATGCGGTGATTTTTTTTTTTTTTTTTTTGCGTCCGGGTTTTTCCTTGGTCCATTTGTACTGTTTAATCTTTTGTCTTCTGTCCTTTGTTCCTTACTGTCCGTACACACACAAGACATCTGCCCGTGGGATTTTTTTTTTTTCTTTTTTTTACTTTTTTTTTTTTTTTTTAAATTCCTGTTTTCCGTTGATCATTTGTCTTTAATCCTTTTCGTCTTTCATGTCAACTACGGTCCAACCGTCTTTTACAACACAACACAAACATCCATGCCCCCGGTGGGATTTGTATCTCTGTATCCTAGTAAGCGAGCGGTCCGTTATTTAACACTCCTTAGACGCTGCCACGTTGGATCGCTATTATATTCTATACTTAATACTTTTACTACTTACTACATTACTTACTCACAACTACTATATATAATAACTAATAATAATAATGCCAAGCCCTTGAGCGTGGGGGTGATTGAACAATCTAGTAATGCTTCGACCGAAGCACCTCACCCTAGAGCCGCCGGCCACTATCGCTACTACTACTACTACTACTACTACTAACTACTACTACTACTAACTACACTACTACTACTACTACTACTACTACATAATAACTACTACTAATAACAACCTAACTACTACTATTAATATTACTACTTACATATTCACCTACACTACTATCTCACTACCTTACTATACCTACTACTACTACTACTACTACTACTACTTCAACTACATACTACACTACTACTACTATACACTACTACTATACTACTATACTAAACTACAACTACTACTACTACTACTAACTACTACTACTACTACTACTACTACTACTACTACTACTACTACTACTACTACTACACTACTAACTACTACTACTACTACTACTACTACTACTACTACTACTACTACTACTACTACTACTACTACTACTACTATACTACTACTACTACTACTACTACTACTACTACTACTATACTACTACTACTACTACTACTACTACTACTACTACTACTACTACTACTACTACATACTACTACTACTACTACTACTACTACTACTACTACTACTACTACTACTACTACTACTACTACTACTACTACTACTACTAACTACTACATACTACTACTACTACTACTACTACTATATACTACTACTACTATACTACTACTACTACTACTACATACTACTACTACTACTACTTACTACTACTACTATACTACTACTACTACTACTACTACTACTACTACTACTACTACTACTACTACTACTACTACTACTATACTACTACTATACTACTACTACTACTACTACTACTACTACTAACTACTACTACTACTACTACTACTACTACTACTACTATACTACTACTACTACTAACTACTACTACTACTACTACTACTATACTACTACTACTACTACTACTACTACTACTACTACTACTACTACTACTACTCTACCTACTACTACTACTACTACTACTACTACTACTACTACTACTACTACTACTACTACTACTACTACTACTATCTACTACTAACTACTACTCACTACTACATACTACTACTACCATACTCAATCTACTACTAATACTAGGACTACTATACTACTACTACTACTACTATCTACTATATAATACTAACTACTATACTACTACTACTACTACTATCATCTACTACTACTACTATCTACTACTAAACTATACATACTACTATACTACTCACTATCACTAACTATCACTACTACTACTACTACTAACTACTACTACTACTATCTATACTACTACAACTACTACTACTACTACATACTACACTAACTACTACTACACTCTCTACTACTACTCACTATACTTATACTACTACTATACTACTTACAATACTAATATACTACTACTTACTACTAATAACTACTAACTAACTACTATACTACTACTACTACTACTACTACTATACTAACTACACTACCTACCTACTACTACTACTACTACTACTACTACTAGACTACTACTACTACTACTATACTACTACTACTACTACTCACCCTACTACTACTACTACTACTGACATACTACACTACTACTACTACTACTACTAACTATACTACATACTACATACTACTACTACCTACTATCCTATACTACTATTACTACTATTACTATCTACTACTACTACTACTACTACTCCATACTACTAACTACTAACTACTACTACTATACTACTACTACTATACTTTACTATTACTATAATCTCTACTATACTTACTACTACACATACTACAACTACTACTAACTACTACTCCTACTTACTACTATCTACTATACTACTATACTACTTAACACTATCGCTACTACTACTACTACTACTACTACTACTACTACTACTACTACTATATATACTACTACTAACTACTACTACTAACTACTACTCTATATACTACTACTACTACTACTACTACTACTACTACTACCTACTATACTACTACTACTACTACTATATACATATACATACTAATAATAATAATAATAATAATAATGCAAACTTGAAGGCGTATAGGGGACGTGGAGGTGAAGCGTTACGCAACCTTATCTTCGGCGGGAATTTGTCAGCCTTACAGTCTGACCAGTATAACTTTGACATCCCGAATACAGAGCAGGAAGAAGTGCTACGCTCGCTTTCGATCTGACATGCGTGCTACTGGTGTAGCTCATTACCGATTCAGGGGCGGACCAGAAGCTGGCCTTGTGTCAAAATGTTGATGGCGGGAACTGTCGGCCCTACATATGGACCGGGCTTTAGTGCTGCATGCCAGTGACCCACATTCTATCGATCAGCAGCGCCGACACAGATGTGCGCGCAACAGTGGCGCAATTATACTGCCACAGTGTCAGGGGTCAAGTTACCTCCTCTGAAGCGGGGCGCAGTTGTCAAATTAGGGGATGCATGCTTTCTTGTTTATTGGTTTTTTTAATAACGAAGTCGAAACTTGTTGTAGTTATTGAATTAACTTTATTGAATTGTTATGTCTATGCTGACGTATGTTCTACGTTACCGCCCTTGTTCAGCTTTACGACGTGTGGGAAAGATTATTTAAAGTAAAAAAATGTCTTTTGTACAGAACCGGGCCACAATCTGTAACTGGAATAACATGAGGAATGGGCCGTATGCCGATCCCAGTGGCCGCGCTCTCTAAGGCGTTGGTTTCGGCCGTTCACTTGCTGGGATTGTGGGTTCGAATCCCGCCGGGGGGCATGGATTTCTGTCTCTTGTGAGTGTTGTGTGTTGTCAGGTAGAGGTCTCTGCGACGGGCCGATCCCTTGTCCAGAGGAGTCCTACCGAGTGTGGTGTGTCTGAGTGTGATCTCGAAAACCTCCACATTGAGGCGGCCTAGGCCCGAATTGGGCTGTAGAGCCACAGAAAAAAAATAATGCCTTATAATTGGCGGCCCTTGGACCGAGTGTTTAAGACCCCTCGTTGAGAAAGCGTTAACCGCTACATGGAATGTTCGTTAGGTCTGTGCTTGTTAGAGAGAATGGAAGTTGGGGGAGGCACAGCTGTAAACATTTGGAGAAGCCACTTGGCAAGACAAGCCACTCACAAAGAAACCCGTTTAGTAACAATTTCAATGCATTCAAATCTAGACTATATATAGATTTATCGAGTGACTGGGTTGAAGTGCCTGCTACCACTTCGCTCTACAGTTCCGCAAGAGTTCGTTTGAGACGATTTTAATAGCTTTGTTCCTGAACTGCGTCATACGGTTAAAGCGAAGCTGTCAGTTTATTGCTTCCTCAAAAAACGTTTCGACTCCTATTAGGTAAGCACGTGTACAAGCAAACAGCTTTAGCCTCAGCGCACACAACTCTTGACATTTAAAGTATAAGCTGCTGCATCTATCCGACTCCAGGTTAGGCTCTTCTGCTGCAGATCTGAAGTACATAAAGGCGCCGTTAAAGGGATATAGGAGAAAGCAATGAGAAATCGTGAACCAGAACAGTTACATCAGCGACATGCCATTCCGTGGCACCACTGGAACTCAAAAGGAGGGCTAACATGTGAATGTGTTGCACCGGTGTAAATTTACGGGCCTTTATATACGATCTTTCTTTAAGGCCTATAAAAATGCACAAGGGAACGGCGTGACTTGTTGGCGTCACCATTGTTGTAGTGGAAACGCAATAATGAGTTCTCTTGGTATTCTTGAGGTACATATGTTGCTGTCAACAATACAGACGTAAGTAGGTCTTCATGAAAATTGCCCGAATTTTGTCCGATTTTAACAAATTTTGATTTTCTCTACCTATTTTAATACATCTGAAACAAAAATTACGAAAATCCGGGCAACGGGAGCCGAGTCGATAAATGCGGGTAGACAGATGGACAGACGGACATTAACGAAGACAAACGCGCTTTTCCATGCGAACGCGATTAACACACACATTTCGTTGTTAAAACATGAATCTTATTGCTGTACAGACTAGAGCTTTATATGAAGAAACAGCACCGCAGCAATACCACCTCAACAACAAGAAACAGCACCGCAGCAATACCACCTCAACAACAAGAAACAGCACCGCAGCAATACCACCTCAACAACAAGAAACAGCACCGCAGCAATACCACCTCAACAACAAGAAACAGCACCGCAGCAATACCACCTCAACAACAAGAAACAGCACCGCAGCAATACCACCTCAACAACAAGAAACAGCACCGCAGCAATACCATTTCAACAACAAGAAACAGCACCGCAGCAATACCACCTCAACAACAAGAAACAGCACCGCAGCAATACCACCTCAACAACAAGAAACAGCACCGCAGCAATACCATTTCAACAACAAGAAACAGCACCGCAGCAATACCACCTCAACAACAAGAAACAGCACCGCAGCAATACCACTTCAACAACAAGAAACAGCACCGCAGCAATACCACCTCAACAACAAGAAACAGCACCGCAGCAATACCACCTCAACAACAAGAAACAGCACCGCAGCAATACCATTTCAACAACAAGAAACAGCACCGCAGCAATACCACCTCAACAACAAGAATAGCACCGCAGCAATACCACCTCAACAACAAGAAACAGCACCGCAGCAATACCACCTCAACAACAAGAAACAGCACCGCAGCAATACCACCTCAACAACAAGAAACAGCACCGCAGCAATACCACCTCAACAACAAGAAATAGCACCGCAGCAATACCACCTCAACAACAAGAAACAGCACCGCAGCAATACCACCTCAACAACAAGAAAACAATGCGCTGGAATCATATTCGAGAGATTCGAATCTTGTTCGGGAATCTGGTTATTATGACGGAGATTGTTCGTGGGTTTTCTCACTTCGTCCAGACCAATGTCTGGTTGGTACTTTAAATTAGGTGACGCAGTGTATGCATGTATCTAGTATGATAATTACCGCACACACCGACTGGTATTGTAAGCAGTATTTAAACTGCTTAAACTATTTAAACTAAGGAATCATTCTGTGTCTTCTGTGAGGTACGAACTGAATTTGAAACGGGGTAAACAGCTGTAATAACGCCACTCGTTTTTTTTTAGGTAATTTTCAAAGTTACAAATTACACATTTACAGATCTTATTATATTTAAGTCCTTATACTTAGTAAGTTCTGTGTATATAATTATGAAACAGTTATTTCCTTCCAAATATTAGTAAAAATAGCTGTAATGTTTCAAGGTGAAACAAGGCGTTACTGTATGTGTATGGAATGTAATGGCGCTGCGGAAAGTGTTCTATAATCAGAAAAAACTGACAGTACTTGAGTGGAAAATTGTTGATTTTTGTTACATTATAAGTACTGTAAACCGATATTGGTCCTGAGCGGTTACTGCCCATCACAATCGGTGCAAATTTCACGCATTTCTGTGTGAGCTGCTCTTCTGGCTATTTTCCTCTTAGCCCATGTTTTCTTTATCGACCTATGAGATCCGATATATTTTAAAACTGTAATAGTAACCGACAAATTGCACACAATTGTCATAGGTTGACAATAATATTTTTTTAAAACACCAAACTCCCACGTGTTTCGGAACTTACTGGTCCATCATCAGGGAGTACGTTTATTTTTGTTGTACTGGAAAAGTGCACTATACTGGCTAATCTACCGCCCACAAATTCGTCCTTTGAAAACGTAATAACAGTAAGAAAGCCAAAATTTCACAATTGTTGTGAAAACTTGTACTCGATTTTGAACAATTGGTTGGAAAATGTTAATTTCCAAGGCCGTTAGCAGGATAAATATAACCGACTTCTGAAAGTCTTATGCTACTGAGCCCTCTGTAGTGTAAAGGTAAAGGTAAAGGTAAAGGTAAAGGTCTCCCTAGAACAGGCCATGAAGGCCCAGAGGGGGAGTAGAGTATAGCTCTACTCTTTCTTTAACCTCGGTGCTAGATGGGGGTGGGTGGTCAACGCCACGCCCCTGCCGCTTTACCCCCGGGAATGACCGGTACCCATTGTACAGGAGGCTGGGTGAGCCCCAGGGCCGGTTTGGACGGGTGCGGAAAATTTCGCCTCCACCGGGATTCGATCCCCGGACTGTCCAGCCCCCTTTGTAATGTAAACATTTAAAAGACTTGCCATAGCTGCCTCTGTCGTATACACAACGACTTACTGGCGGGAGAAAAAATACGTGGCGATATTGTAGCCATAGCGTTACTGTAGCCATTGACCCTATTATTTAGGTGAATTTGGGTCTTGGCAGGGTTAAAATGTATCGTACATTTAGTCATGCACGTGTGTTCAAACTCGAACCTTAGGATGTTTGTTAAGTTAAGGTTAAGTTCTCCCTAGAACGGGCCATGAAGGCCCAGAGGGGGAGTATAGGTATAGCTCTACTCTTTCTTTAACCTCGGCTCTAGATGGGGATGGGTGGTCAACTCCACGCCCCGGCCGCTTTACCCCCAGGAAAGAGACCCGATACCCATGGTATAGGAGGTTGGGTGGGCCCCAGGGCCGGTCTGGATTAGGATGTTTGTACCACTTTATAATACTAATATTATTTTTCTCCCTTGCAGGTAGGAATAACAAATCTCAAGTCATCATTCGCCGTATTTTGACAAAGATGTTCATCCATATATTCATATGATCCTGTAAGCCGCACACGACCGCTTGAAAAATGGAATATGTGGTAAGTTAACTCCATTGCTAAGCCTTTGGCGATGTGTGCATCAATCCGATGAAAAGGGAGCTGTTACGGCAGTTATGTGTACAGTAAACGGTAAGATTCGCCTTTAATCTTCTTAACGGGAACGGAGTTACGTTTGCTGTATCTTATGAATTAGATTTTTGTATTCTGTGTAGTACTGTACCTACTTCATTAATCCCGTGGAGTGCAGTTCTGATTTTAAGTTTGTACGCCGAAAAGTAGCACGCGGTGGCGCAGTTGGTTAAGGCACTGCGCTACAAACCGGAACGTCGCCGGTTCGATTCCCGATGGTGTCACTGGAATTTTTCATTGACATAATCGTTTCGGTCGCACTATGGCCCTGGGGTCGACTCAGCCTCTAACAGAAATGAGTACCAGGAATCTTACCTGGAGAGGTAAAGGCGGCCGGTGCGTAGGGCTGACAACCTTACCACCTTCATGTGCCGATTGTCTAAAAAATCTGAGAGCCTCGATTTCCTGGATCCCTAAGGGCCTGCCAAGGCCTGTGATGGGGTTGCTTTACACCGAAAAGTATAATCAGCAACTTCTCTTTCTCTTAAGGCACGAGAGACCGCCACTGACCCTTATTCTGAGCCACATTAATCCATTCCACAGTCTCACGTACTGTTCCCTTTAAAATCCGTTTTAATATTATCCTGTCCTTTACGCTTAGGTCTCACAAATGGTGTCTTCCGTGTATATTTTCAGGCCAAACCTTGGGTTCAGTTTCTCATCTCTGAGGCGTCTCGTGTCATGCCAGTGATCTTAAAAGAGTAATCGTCAGCCGCAGTAGCGTAGTCGTATTGCGACGTCGCTACGAGCTGGACGGTCCGGGATTCAAATCCCGACAGGAGCAACAGTAATTTTTCTTCTTCACAAAGTCCAAACCGGCTCTGCTGCCTACCCAGCATCATAGTCCGTACGTACCGGGGTTCTTTGCTGGGGGTAAAGCAGCCGGAGTGTGAAGGTTACCACTCACCTGCTTCTTGTGAAGAGGGTTGTGGAGCTATACCTCTGCTCCCCCCTATGTGCCTTCGTGGCGTGGACATGTAAATTTTACCTTTTATTTTGATAAGCTATTAGCTAAGTGTGTAATATTAGAATTTATTCAACAATTGAACCAACAAATGCACGTTCTATTTTACAGATCGTATTGAACCAAATGGACGCGTTTGTTTTAAGCAGTTTTTCCTTGATGTTTCGATATTGTTATACAGATTTAGCCTGTTTGGCATTAATAAATTTTACGTTGTGTTCGCCGTGCATTTTGGTAACATTCAACAATAAAACCAACAAATGCATTTGTTGGTTTTATTGTTGAGTGTTACCAAAATGCACGGTGAACACAACTTAAAATAAAATTAGAATATATGTACGTGTTTTAAAACGGGAGGCGGTTTGTTACTGACAGCCTACTGACTTTCATGTTTTCGCCGAGGCTAAGAATAAGTGGAGCTGTACGCCACCCCTCCCTCGTATACGCGTTCATGTCTTGCACAGGAACAATTTTGCCTTTGAGGTATGTTAAGACGGTTTCCACGGAAACATGAAGTGTTCGTGTACTTTCGCGTTTGGCAGCTGTTTTCGATACTATGCCGGATGAAGGGTAAAGATGTAAGGTAATTCACTGCTTTGACTTAACAAAGATCAGAGTTAGGATAGAAGCGGGAGAAGAAAAAAGGATAAAGAAAGGAGGCGAGGGAAGAAGATATGCAACGCGTAACTCCCCGTTGAATATAAAGAGGCTTTTCCATTAGTTTGTTAATGAAGGAAGAAGCAGTCTAATTTTAATTTCGCCTAGTTACTTGGCAGGTGTTTTCTCTGACTACATGGCACGTAGCAGAGAGGCCCAGTACATTGCACGTAGCAGAGAGGCCCAGTACATTGCACGTAGCAGAGAGGCCCAGTACATTGCACGTAGCAGAGAGGCCCAGTACATGGCACGTAGCAGAGAGGCCCAGGTCCTGTGGCTGGTCCTAGCTTCGTGTAAGTGCCGCTATGGTAACCAATCGGACATCGGCCGGACGCAGATTACCAGTTCGCTCTTGCAAATGTAGATAAGCGGCGGTTAGCTAAGATTAGCTAACTCATTGTTATTAACTGACCGGTATAATGATTACCACTCCTGCTTTGTTTGCAGTTCGATTTGATGCGAATATTTGCTTGTGTTTTTGCGTATTTTGCACAGTGAGCAGAATTGTACCAAATTTGTTATTCGCGCTGGGAAACATCCGTCCTTACAGTAGGATTACTTCCATGAAGTCCCTGTCATTTTTACATCACGACTTTCAGCGCGAATCTCACCAACTGCCCAGTCCAGCACATACTGCACCTGAGAGTGCGAGGTACAGCAGCCCTCCTGACCTCACGTTCCTCCTATTTGAGTCACGTGCCGAACCTGTAGGACCACGTGGAGCTACACTCGTACTTAGGTAGGATATTTAAAATTCGCTAATGACGAACTTGTGTGGACACGTGGATCACGTTCTTGTTAAGAATAGACGTCAAATGTACAAGTGCTAGAAGACTGGGGCACCGATCTGGGAGGCGGAAGCGTGTAAAATACAGAATGATGTAATGCTTTGGCGTCAGAAATTGACAGAACAGAGGAGGGCTTTATTGCCCGGCAAAAAAATCTGGAGCAAAGAAGGGGAAGGAGATAAGGATGTGTTGAAGTGGATCACAGCCGTGCACTGCGCTCATCAGCATAGCTTACAGACAAAACAAGTGCGATGTTGTAGCAGGGCTTCTTACAGCAACGTGAAATGCCTTAAAGACTTCAATTTGTGTTACGACTGCTTGTAGAAAAGGAAGTGTGAGGTGTGGCATTGTAAACAAGTTGTAATGGTGTTTGTGTTTAGTGTATTTGTTGTAATACTGAGTAACTCTTTAAACAAGAAAAACAACCTGAGTTGTATTTTAATGTTCAGTTCGTACCGCGGGCTGAGGGTGTTCGAGAATACGATGATGAGGTAATGTTTGGGCCTAAGAGGGACGAGGTAACGGGGGAATGGAGAGGACTACATAACGAGGAGCTTTATGATCTGTACTACTCACTAAATATTATTCGGATGATCAAATCAACAAGAATGTGATCGGCGGGGCATATAGCACGTATGGGGGAGAGGAGAGGTGTGTACAAGGTTTTTAAGGGGGGGGGAGACCTGAGGGAAAGAGACCACTTGAAAGACCTAGGCGTAGGTGGGAAGATAATATTAAAAATGGATCTTGCGATAAGTGGGATGGGGAGGCATGGATCGGATTGATGTGGCTGAGGATTGGGACAGGTGGTGGGCTCTTGTGAATGCGGTAATGAACCTTCGGGTTCCATAAAATGCGGGGGATTTTTTGACTAGCTGAAGACCTGTTAGCTTCTCAGGAAGGATTCTATTCCATGGAGTTACTTAGTCCGTACCGCGCAGTAAACACACTCCGTCTCGGTTATAAAAACTTATCAGCTAATGCTAAATGGACATGATCGCTGATTGTTCTGAGATCCATACAAAATACATAAATGCACTGTGTGGGCAGAACGTAGAATTTGTGAATGTTAAACCTGGTGGTACATATAGTAACCACTGGGCCCGAAAGGGTTAAGTTCATTTTTATTATTTCATGAGTGGTTCAAAGATGCTGTGTTACAATAAGCATGAGTATTATTTTTTTAAGGATTTAACGACACGACGTCACGTCCCAGAAGACTTGAATCCTCAGCAGCACCGCTGTGAGAAGTTCAAATATCGTGTTATGTTGTTAGGTCGTGGGTCACTTAGCGACGATGGCAGTGTCTAGGCTGTAGATTATATATATATAGGTGAGGGAGTATGGATAAGGATCATTGGTGGAATGGTGACTGACAGTGTATAACCGAGGTTCATTCATTCATCCTGTAGTCTGTCTTACGACAGGTCCGTAGCCTCTTCCAAAGCGAGTTCTCCACAGGGTGCGATCTAGTGCTTCCTCTTTCAATTTCCAGTATCTTTTCTTTTCCTTAAGGTCATCCAGTAGCTGCTTACGTCTTCTCCCTCGTCGTCCCGTCATTTCTATCCTTCCTTCTAACTTTCCTTCAATCACGTGTTTCAGAAGGCAGTTTCTACGCAAGATGTGACCAATCCAGTTAGCCTTTCTTCTTTTATTGTATGTACGATATTCCTCTCCTCCTTGACTCTGTGTAATACTTCTTCATTTCTCACACGATCGGTCCAACTGATCTTCTCCATTCTTCTCCAGCACCACATTTCAAAACTTTCCAGATATTTATGGTCCACTTTCCGAAGTGTCCACGTTTCAGCACCATACAAAGCTATACTCCAAATGTAGCACTTTACTAGTTTCTTCCTTAAATTTAATTCCAGTTTGCTGGTGAAAAGATTTTTCTTCTTGTTAAATGCTGTTTTTGCCATGGCAATTCTGTATTTAATTTCACGTGTACACCTTGCATCACTTGTTATCATGCTACCCAAATAACTGAAATATTCCACATTCTCCAATTGTTTTTGATCTATCATAATTTTCATTGGGGATGGTTGCCTTGAGATTTTCATTACTTTAGTTTTTCCAACATTCATTTCCATTCCATAGCGTCTTCCAATTTCAATTAGTCTATCAATCATGCCCTGTAGCACCTTTTCTTCCTTAGCCAGTAGCACAAGGTCATCTGCATATTTCACAGTGCGAATTACTTGTCCTCCTATTTTGAAGTCTCCAAACCCTTCAAGAGCTTCCCTGGTAAGGTACTCGCTGTATAAGTTGTATAACCGAGGTACTCGGAAAAAAAAAGGTCCTAGTGCCAGTTTATCAGCAACAAATCTCACGTGGCCTTTTACGTGGGACATTCTGATGGTCAGAAGTGAACAGGAAATTTTCCTTTCTTGCAAGTGATAACAGAAACATATTCAGTTTTAGGGTATTTCTACCCTGAAGACGGCAATAACAATCTTCCCCGAAACGTTGGTACTTAATACACCAATCTGCAATGTGTTACATTGCAGCAACTTATCCGAACCGCTGTGAGAACCTCCAATCTGACGTACTCAGTTCGTGTCAAGGTCTTTGTACTTAATTAAGCACTGCGGGGGGTGTTGAGGTATAGCTTCACGCTTTACTGACCTCGTGACTAGACGGAGGTGAATGATCAAACGTCATGTGACTGGTGCTTACTCCAGGGAGAAACTACCACATGGTACACATTGAGTAGAATGCTGGGTGGGTCACGTAGACGGTTTGTTGTTTCACACAGGAGAAAAATCTCTTACTGTGTCGGGAATCGAACCCCTGATTCTGCTTTTTATGCAGGCACTAGCCCTAGGCACTACAGTAACTGACCTGTAGAATTCTAAACGTGACTAAATTTCAACACTGCTGGTAACACATTTCTTATTCGTTAGGCTGGTTTTATACACTCAACTGGAATAGGTTTTTGTGTATTGTGGATCGAATGGGTTATAAATAAGTTGATGGGACCGTAGGATAAAATAACCCAGTATCAGTAATAGAAAACGCAGGTGTTTGAAGTAGTGGTGAGGCTTGCGTGGTCAAATGATACTGAGAGCTATACCGGCGGTAGCATAGCTACTGGCAGGGTCTCCCAAGCCGGGCAGGTCAAGGGTGATGATCCGGACAAAGAGAGGTACCCTGGTCCTCCAGGTTGGGGGTTGAGCGTAGGGTTAACAGCCCTACCTCGTAAAAAAACCAATTTGTTACGGATACTTTACCACAGCCTCGGAAGGATTTGGAATGGAGGCGTGTGGTCAAGAAGGCCGAGGCCCTACATGGGCTGTAGCGCCGACCAGAAGAAGTATGCTATGAAGCTGCCTAAAATAGCGATAACGGAACCAATACTTGTCCCTCAAATCACAACTGTGTATTTGGAAATCGGGAAAATCAGGTAAATGTTTCGACTTAAATTGAGCCATCATCACGCCGTGTATAGAAATTAAAAGGATAAGATTTTACAACCGTAATTATTGAATATTCTAGTTGAGATCTCAAGTTTGAATAATTATAGTTGTAAAATTTTATATTTTTAATTTCTATATACAGCCTGATTGTTTTTTTTTGTAGTGAAGGGCCCCGCAGCAGATGCTACGGACGCACCGCAGCCTGAAGTCTTATTGTGCAGCCCTGTGATGAAGATGATTAAGATGATGATGATTTTGTTTTTCCATTTTAATGGAGCCCCGGTGGAATGAAATTGGCAGGGGAAAACCGAAGTATTCGGAGAAGAACCTTTCCCACTGCCACATTGTCCACCACAAATCCTACATGGAGCGACTGGGGATCGAACCCGGGCCTCCGCGGGTGAGAGGCCGGCGACTAACCGCCTGAGCCATGGCATGGTCCTCTGATGATGGTTTAATCTTAAACCGAAATATGTAGCTGATTTCCTGATTCTTAGTACATGGTCGTGCTTTGATAGGCAAATACAGGGCATACACAAAAGAATGGTGCGGTTTCAAAAGAATTCACTATTGATACCGCACCATTCTTTTGTGTATGCCCTGTATAGGTTTTATTGTTGCTGCAAGACACGGCTAAATCGCCTTAAAATAGGAGTCTTTAGAGCGGTTCTCTGTGTGCACTGCGAATCACAAACAAAGTCTGTTGACATAGTTCCGGCGTGACGAGTAAGATCAAGGGGGAGTCACAGACCGCGTAGAGGGAAGTCATGGTGCTTGTACTGCGATTCTGAAGCGGAAGGCTGCGAATATAGCGTTACTCACTTAAAGAGAAGGGGATTGTGGGCAAGAGGCTGAAGGAAACACGCTGAAAGCTGCATTGTAGTTAGTTTTTAGTCAGTGGTCAACTGGATGTTCTGGCCACTTTACCACGGAAATAGAGGTCTTTGTTTGCAGTGACTAAGAAACTGGTCGTGGCGGCGAAGAGAAATTCTTGCCCTAGGCGGGAATCGGTGCCCGGTGGTCTACGGCTTTGAAGCTGAAATATTCCGCGCGTTTTCAAATGTGTGTTTGGAATAGTGTCATTAAACCCTAGTACATATTTGTATTCTTATTTTAATGGCGCTTCACTCTTTTTAGGCACGTTCGCAAAATTGCGAAAAGCGACAGCTTCATGTCTGTCTGTCTATCTGTCTGTCCGTCTGCACGTAACAACTCGGCTCCCACTGGACGGATTTTCGTGAAATTTGATGTTTGAGGATTGTTCGAAAAATCTGTTGAGAAAAAGTATGATTAAGATATGAAAAGCATAACGGGTACTTCGCATGAAGACGTATGTAGATTTATTATATCTCGCTGAATTTTTCTTGGAATGAGAAATGTTTCAGACGAAAGTTGTAGAGAAAATCAAAACACACGTTTTACCTTCTGTACATTTTTTTACCCCCCATCTTCAGGTTTAGGCTAGACGGCGTCACCTTCTGACGGTGCTTAAGCCAGAAAAGGGCTCAGGCCGTGTTGGGGATGAAAGACGCAGGTTGTATCGTCATCACTGGCAGATTGTATCGTCATCCACTGGCAGATCGGTTGACGGGAAACTGCGTTTGTTCTGCCAGCCAACTGATTACAATAAACAAAGCTATCTAAACTCGTGCATTGAGTAAGGCGTAGGTTCCGTGTTACGACGTCTTTAAAGGCGCCAAGGTGAATAATTAGAGCATACACAATGGGTTAATGGAATCTGACCTCAGAAGCTTGGGGGGCGACAACGAGACAGCTTGAGAGGAGTTACAGGATTACGTCAGGGCCGGTTGTGAAACAGTGGATCGTGTACCACTTAAATAATTTTACAACAGCGAAAAAAAAAAAAAAGTCAATATATTTTTAAAATCTCTCAATCGAGATGTGAATTTATGTTGTAAATTGTGTAACATGGCAGACGGACAGACATGACGGAGCTAATAGTCGCGTTTCGCAGCTTTGCGAACGCGCCTATAAGCTTATCATTAAGAGCGGAGATTCAGTAATCGTCTGTAATAACGTTTGGTGGGACCCTGTGACGCTTCTTGGCTTCAGCATGTACCAAAATGCACGGCAACAGTAAGGAACGTATTATGAAACTTACGTAACACCAAAAGATGCACTATTCTATATTTTATACGTATTATCTTTTTACATAGCTCCTACATGTTTCGGCGTTATATCACGCCATCTTCAGGGAGCTGCTACCAAAGTTTCTATAAAACTTAGAGCAATAAAATAGGTCACAGTAAGCGTATATACGTTGTGGTATCAATAAGTAATATTCTGCCGTATTGGTAACAAAACGTATGTACGCTTATTGTGACGCATTTTATTGCTGTAAGTTTTATAGAAACTTGGGTCTCAGGTCCCTGAAGATGGCGAGATAATAATGCCGAAACATGTAGGAGCTATGTAAAAGATTGTACATATAAAATATAGAATAGTGCATTTGTTGGTGTTGCATAAGTTTGTTACTTTGTCACGGTGCACGGAACAAACAATGTAAAAGTAGCCTTGGTTTCAGGCTTCCGCCGCGATGTTAATGAGATCTGCGCTGTTCTGGGATATTACGCGGCGTCGTGTGGTAGTTGTTTACCGACGTTTCGGGACAACGTATCGGTCCCATCTTCACTGGTGAAGATGGGACCGATACGTTGTCCCGAAACGTCGGTAAACAATTACCACACGACGCCGCGTAACATCCAGAAGAGCGCAGATCTCAGTGCAAAAGTACACAACAGTCTGCAATAAAGTAACACATTTGTTAGATATTGAAGGTTAAAAGCGTCCGGGTTGTGCAATGTCCACTGGTAAATAGTTAACCGACTTTCAAAGGATCTTCAGGTTCAGACAGAAGAGGACTTGTTCCTTGACCCCGAAGATGAAGGCACTGTGATCCCTTTTACATATAGGTAACTATTTACCAATCGACGTGGTGTAACATCCCAGACGACTTGAATTACCAACAAAACCCCTGTGAGAACCTGATATCTCTTATTGTTAAGATATGCTGGGACTTTGTGAACCACAAGAACATTATGTGGTCTATGAAGGTCTGTATTTGGGGAAAAATAGACGTAGAAGTTTGGGAAAATGTGTTTGGCTGGGGATTCCACTTGCAGTGAACAAATACTTAAGGAGAAGAGACAGAGAAAATAAGGAAGGAAAAACAAATGAAAGACGAATGTAGAAAAAGAATTTGAACTTATGGTAATAAATACCAGAGGACAACAAAGAAAGAAATGGTATTGTTTAAGGTATTTAAAAGTTGAGCCCTTAGCACAGTGCTGCTAATAGGGCTGTTGCAGTGGGGCCCGCTGTTCCCACGCGCGGCAGGAACCGGTCCATGTGGTGAATGTAGTAGGGAACACAGAGGAATGAATGAAGCAGGAAACACAGAGGAATGAATGTAGCAGGAAACACAGAGGAATGAATGAAGCAGGAAACACAGAGGAATGAATGAAGCAGGAAACACAGAGGAATGAATGAAGCAGGAAACACAGAGGAATGAATGAAGCAGGAAACACAGAGGAATGAATGTAGCAGGAAACAGAGGAATGAAGCAGGAAACACAGAGGAATGAATGAAGCAGGAAACACAGAGGAATGAATGTAGCAGGAAACACAGAGGAATGAATGAAGCAGGAAACAGAGGAATGAAGCAGGAAACACAGAGGAATGAATGAAGCAGGAAACACAGAGGAATGAATGTAGCAGGAAACACAGAGGAATGAATGAAGCAGGAAACAGAGGAATGAAGCAGGAAACACAGAGGAATGAATGAAGCAGGAAACACAGAGGAATGAATGTAGCAGGAAACACAGAGGAATGAATGAAGCAGGAAACAGAGGAATGAAGCAGGAAATACAGAGGAATGAATGTAGCAGGGAACACAGAGGAATGAATGTAGCAGGAAACACAGAGGAATGAATGAAGCAGGAAACAGAGGAATGAATGTAGCAGGAAACACAGAGGAATGAATGAAGCAGGAAACACAGAGGAATGAATGAAGCAGGAAACACAGAGGAATGAATGTAGCAGGAAACAGAGGAATGAAGCAGGAAACACAGAGGAATGAATGAAGCAGGAAACACAGAGGAATGAATGTAGCAGGAAACACAGAGGAATGAATGAAGCAGGAAACAGAGGAATGAAGCAGGAAACACAGAGGAATGAATGAAGCAGGAAACACAGAGGAATGAATGTAGCAGGAAACACAGAGGAATGAATGAAGCAGGAAACAGAGGAATGAAGCAGGAAACACAGAGGAATGAATGAAGCAGGAAACACAGAGGAATGAATGTAGCAGGAAACACAGAGGAATGAATGAAGCAGGAAACAGAGGAATGAAGCAGGAAACACAGAGGAATGAATGTAGCAGGGAACACAGAGGAATGAATGTAGCAGGAAACACAGAGGAATGAATGAAGCAGGAAACAGAGGAATGAATGTAGCAGGAAACACAGAGGAATGAATGAAGCAGGAAACAGAGGAATGAATGAAGCAGGAAACACAGAGGAATGAATGAAGCAGGAAACACAGAGGAATGAATGAAGAAGGAAACACAGAGGAATGAATGAAGCAGGAGAAACAGAGGAATGAATGAAGCAGGAAACACAGAGGAATGAATGTAGCAGGAAACAGAGAGGAATGAATGAAGCAGGAAACACAGAGGAATGAATGAAGCAGGAAACACAGAGGAATGAATGAAGCAGGAAACACAGAGGAATGAATGTAGCAGGAAACACAGAGGAATGAATGAAGCAGGAAACACAGAGGAATGAATGTAGCAGGAAACACAGAGGAATGAATGTAGCAGGAAACACACAGGAATGAATGAAGCATGAAACACAGAGGAATGAATGAAGCAGGAAACACAGAGGAATGAATGTAGCAGGAAACACAGAGGAATGAATGTAGCAGGAAACACAGAGGAAAGAATGAAGCAGGAAACACAGAGGAATGAATGAAGCAGGAAACACAGAGGAATGAATGAAGATCGGCAGACTCGTACTGTGCAGTCCGCAGGATTGTGGCATTCAGTTCTATGTCCACTTGCTGCAGATTAGTCACAATGCAATGCACAGACTCGGCTTGTTTCTGTTCTTACGACTGTAACAAAATAGACCTCACACTTTGCGGTCACTCGAGCATAACTCTCGTATCTGCTCAAGGTAAAGGTGGCCCGTAACATACCATGAAGACACAGAGGGGGAGGTACAGATCCGCTCATTCGTAACGTCGTGGGCCGGGATAGCGTCGTCGGTATAGCGACTCGCTTACGAGCTGGACGGTCCGGGGTTCGAATCCCGGTGGGGGCGTGATTTTCAGCACCCGTCCAGACTGGCCCTGGGGCCTGCCCAGCCTCCTATACAATGGGTACCGGGTCATTCCCAGGGGTAAAGTTGACCCTCACCCCATCTAGCGCCGAGGTTAAAGAACGAGTACAGCTATACCTCTACTCCCCCTCTGGGCCTTCATGGCCTGTTCTAGGGTGAACTTTACCGTTTTACCATTCTTAACGTCGGTAGTAGGTGGAGGTGAGTGGTCAACGTCAATCCCCAGCATCCTTTACCCCGGGAGAGAACCCCGGTATCCATTGAAGTGGAGGCTGGGCAGACCCCAGAGCCGGTCTGGACGTTTCGGAGAAGAGAAAATCTCCTCCGACAGCGATTCGAAATCTGGTACAAACAACCCATAGCATAGTAGCTACACCGCCTATGCTACCGCGGCCCATCTCGTATAATTTGACGTTAAGTAATTCTGTAGCTGATGCAGCGTCGTTAAATAACGTACGGACGAATGGTTTACGTCTTAAGGTTTCTGATAAAGTGTATCATTACAATGACATGTGTATCTGACTTGTTGAACCGCCTAGTTTTTTAAGCCAAAAGGAGATGTTGGATAATGTGAAATGTACTGTGCTTGAACTTATGCAGTAATTTGTCAGGGCTTTGGAGTCATATCGCAATGCCGTACGTGGAGAAGTCTTCAGAAGGACGGACGTCGAAGGAGGATCTTGGATGTGTGAAGTCCGAGGTGCTCGCAGCTGTGTTTTTGAAGGCCCAGGATCCGTTGGCGTTTTGTACATTGTCACCACTGTTCTGCTTAATTCATGTTTGATAAGACCACGATTTAAAGACAAGGTCACCATTGACATAATCATTTTTGTACTTCGTCCAGCGTTTAATTTTATTGAAGCACGACGTTTCGGAAGTCAGCTGTTCTTCCTTCTTCAGGCAATGAAAACACCTGCTCTGGTGGACCGCTTAGGTCGAGCTAGTAGCTCGACCTAAGGGGTCCACCAGAGTAGGTGTTTTCATTGTCTGAAAACTGAAGCAGAACCGACTTCCGAAACGTCGTGCCTCAAAAATTAAACGACGGACAAGGTCCAAAAAAAGAATATTGTCATTGAGTCATATACCATAGTCAGGGCCATATAGAGTTGAGTTAAAGTCACCATTGGTTGCAACCTATCTGATAGCTCACAGTGTCCGAGGGCAAAGGCATGCAGGCGACCTGCCCAAATCTCTTGTGCGCATGCAACATCAGAAGGTTACCCTAGGAAAGGCAAGCCACCCTGGGCGTCTGTATGACGCTGGATTCTAAGAAAATCACATAACTTGTGTACAGTCAGCGCATATTGCAAATGTGAAATATGGGGCCGTAACAGATCTTCTCCTAGGAACTTTGGAATTTACCGCGAAGCGGATTAATCTACAATCGAACTAAAATTCAGTCCACATTAGAACAAAATTAAGCGATAGCACGTTCATTTATGACATTTGTCTGTTTCATAATTACTTATCAGTTTGTTGTCTTTAACCATCGCCTTAGCCAATGTGAATTGGATGTTTTTCGTTCTAAAATTGTAAGTATGTTCTATTTTAAAAACAAATGTAAACATATTTTTCATGTTGTGGTTTTCTGGTCTGTGACGCTGTTTTGTATTTTAGATGGATACCAACGTTTCGGAGGGACATGGCGCCTCCATCTTCAGGATATGTATGAGTAGTGTGAGGATGCGATTGAGCAAAACGTATTTAAAGCCTTATACTACATATTCTTCTACATGTCGTAACAGCTAAGTACCCTTTCTTAGCTTTTTTTGGGCCATATCACTGTCAGCGCTCCTGTGTTTTACTCACCGACATTCCTCAGACTGCCGTTTAGAATTTTACGCTTGGATTCCAGTATGTCGAATTATCTGCTACAAATGAAATCGCGGTCGTGTGCATCAACGGATGTTAAACTGACACTAAGTTTTACTGTTCGACTTGGGACTTCCGTTCAATTCCAAGTCGCTAAATCCCTTTTCATTGTCGTCGCAAGGGGTGTGAGATTTGGGCCCAGGCACGGGGTTCAAATGCGATAGTATTGACATGGATACACGGCTATACGGACAGCCAAAGAAGACGGATTTACTCTTTGTTTTCTGAGTAAATTGTAAGTGTAAGAATTTCAGAAAGCGTTTTTGAATCTGAAAAGTATACGCAGGTATTCTTCACGTTTTATAAGGAAATAATTCTGTGATTTTATCTATTACAAATAAGGAATGCTATTCAGGTGTGTTTAAAATATAAATATTTACCGTGCATCTTTTCAATTAAGATAATTCATTAAACACCAACTAATGCACATAAACTTTATTTACAATAGTTTATTGGGGAAAGGGGAATTTTAAGAATAAACTGTTGTGAATAAAGTGTATGTGCATTAGTTGGTGTTTAATGAATATTTCTTAATAAATACACCAAATATCCCGTCCAACTCTTTGTTATTATATCGGTCTCTAATTGGGACTATCATGAGGCTATCGCATAAAACTCAAAAAAGAAAAAGGTTTACATGTACACAAACATGTTTAGTCTTTTGTGAGATCTCTCAATTATAATTGTTTATCTTGTTCATATCCGTTGGCAGCTATTATGTATTTTGTGTTTTTTTGTAAAATTAGTTTTAAAATTTTAGTTCCTAAAATCAATATTCTAAACACGAAACTTTATTAAATCAAAATTCACAATATGTTAAGTCTGCTTATTTCCTTATTAAAAATTATGTAGTTAAAGTTGAGTTCACTGTAGCAATGCCATAATAAACCAGGGAAGCCTTAGCTCGGTCTCCGGCCAGTTCATGCGGGATTTGAGGTGGCAAAGTGGTACAGGGACAGGAGAAGAAGGAATTAAGAGATAAAGGACGAAAAGAAAGGGAGAAGGGAAAAGAACGATGAGAATGGATAAATAAGGAAGAGAGAGATGGTGAGACGCAAGAAGGGCAGATATGCGGGAGAAGGAGTAACAGCGATGAGCCGGCCACAGTGTAACGCACGCGGTGTGCTTGTGGCAGTCCGGCGTGCAACGGAAGATGATAAGTCTTGGCCATTGTCTTAACAGGCAGCCTCATCGCTCCCGGCGCGGTCAGTGGGGAGCGGAGAGGCGAGGTAGAGGTCCCTTAATCGTTATAAAACCTGCGAGCAATTCCAGTTCCGGAATCCGCAACCAGCCAGGCGAAAACTTGGTGGAATTCCAAACCCTCTTCTTCTGTCTGCCTCCTTCCAGCAAACGCCGATGTGGCACACCGTTCGAAGCAGGAGTGGGAACGTTGTAACTGGGTGCCCCGAAATGAAGGTTCCATATCGGAAGCAAGGATCTAAGGACACTAGCAAAGACGGATGCAGCGTCTTTTGCGACCGATACACTTTCGATATTCCGCATATGCACGTGGAACTTAGTGGGAAAGTAGTATTGCTTTTATGGGAATATGAAAATATATGGTGTTTGAAAAATTATTATAAATAAATGTCTTGTCCTTTCGAACTAAGGCTTAGAAATTATTACGCACAGAATACATGTTGAGGACTGCTGTCTTGTAGGGTTTAGTCCGGAAGCTAGTTACATACATTACAGGGGAACCTGCTGTTTCTGTCTTCAGGGTAAAGGCGTTATTTGGCGTAACATGGGTAATCAACCGGATTTAATTTCCCGGCTTAGGCAGGGTTTTTATTTTCTCCATCACGTGCTTGTTAACTGTACTGCGGCCTCGACGACCGAATAATCGTGGTTCGATTCCCGACAGGGGCAAGAGATTTTTTCTCGAAGCTCAGGGTCTACTGTTATTGAGGATACCGGTGGGGGGGGGATCTTCCTGGAGATAAAGGAACCCGATACATGTAGCTGATCACCTACTAATGCCTAAGTTAAGAATGCGTGGAGTCCTTAATTGCACTCCACCATACGCCTTTACAGTAGACACTGGGACATGTTTACGGCGTTGTACGGTAGCAGAATAAGCAGCTAATGCATGGAGAATTATTTTTGTACAGCGGGTGGGAGTTGTTCCAAGTTCGTGGTTGCAAGGTCTGGTATGATGTACGTTATGGTCGACTGGTCCCTGTTGTAGTGTTCCTCACAGTTACTGTGTTCTGTTTAGTAAAATATATAGCAAACGAATGAAAGGAATATCGCGCAATTTGTGAACTGTGACCTGTCACGTTATATTCATCGTGCAGCATGATAACAAATCAAAAGTTTAAAAAACAACGTATGCACTAGGCGTATAGTGCATGTGTTTTGTTAACGAAATCATGAATTAGTCATCGCAGCTGTTGTCTCATCATTTTGGTGGCAAAATTGAAGGCTGTTACAAGACACGAAGTGTGAAATGACTTTCCTCTTCGTACCGAGTTTCGCATGTCTAGCCCGATCGCTCGCTAGTTATCGCCCGAACGAAACAAAGACTTTAGTAACCGCCATGATGCAATTTTGCATTCTGGGAAAAGCCATTACTGTAACAGTTTTTTTTTGTGCTGAAGGGCCCCGCAGCAGATTCTACGGACGCACCGCAGCCTTAATAGTAACCGCCATGATGCTATTTTGCATTCTGGGAAAAACCATTACTGTAACAGTTTTTTTTTGTGCTGAAGGGCCCGCAGCAGATGCTACGGATGCACCGCAGCCTTAAGGCTTATTGTGCAACCCTGTGATGAAGATGAAGATGAATCAGAGTTTTTTTTTCGTTTTTGCAAGTAATGGGCAGCGGTGGAATGAAATTGACAGGGGAAAACGAAGTAGTCGGGGGAAGAAACTGCCCAGTGCCATTTTGTCCACCACAAATCCCACATGGACTACCCTGGGATCGAACGCGGGCCTCCGTTGTGGTTACTGTAACACAGTTTGCATATTCTTCCAATCACTGTTACCATATGTCATTCCAGGGCGTAAAAGTAAATTAATTGGCTGGAATGCCACCCCCACCTCAGAGATTCGCACGTCCCCCATTTTCTTATCAACGCTCCTGAGAAAAGTAAAATACTGCGTTTGGGGCACCATTCAGTGGCATATAGTGGTTTTATCAATTTTCGTGAAAAATGAGTCATCGGTTTGAAATTTGACTTGGGGGGGGGGGGGGGGAGGTGTGGGGCACACAGAGTCACCATAGTGATTCCAAAAGCCTACGGATTTCGTTTTCAGGAAGGAAAGTCTCTTGATAAATTTTATGCTTTTGATATGAAGACCAAGTTGCACACAATACCGCCTAACGGGGTGTCACACAAGTTGCCTGACTGCGCAGTGGCAGATGTAGCTACGTCCATAAGCAACCGATGGTCAACCGATCAAGAAATTTCCAGCTTTTATATAACCAGAAAGTTCAGTATTGTGTTTGCAGTCTGGAACTGGTTTTTGTTTTGGTCTGCATGCTTTGTTCTGTGCAAACTGCTGGATATAGTTCAAGAAACGGTTGACAGGCTTCAGCTATCGAGCTCTAAACTGTAGCAAGTGTATTTGAGGAGTGCAAGAAGACCGTACGGTGCAGGCAAAGTTGTCCGTGTGCTTAATTAAGCGCAACACATTGGTAAGGCGTAGGGTAGTGAAGGTATGAATCCTCACATTCGTAACTCCTGCACTAGAGGAAGATGAGTCCCAGCTTCACGCACCGGCCTCTTTACGCGCGGGTATAAAACCTCCGGTACCCAACAGGCGAGCTCCCAGAGCCAGTTTAAATGCTCTCGAGAAGGGGAATATCTCTGTCCCCTCCGGAAATCGAACTAACCCCGATTCCTGGACCATCTAGTCACTGCAGTGACTGAGCTAGCCCGAATTTTAAAATACTCGCGCAACAGAGGTTTTCGCTGTCAGTATTATATATTCTGCAGAAACCAAAATGACGTTTGGTTACGATAGAGGTTCGCTTTTTGTGACGTCACAGATCATTTTGGCTTGTAGCGGTAGCGTGTGTAGGTGGAGTTGCGCGTGAATATTGGAGCGGCCGCTTGTATGAGTGGCAGGTGGCCAGTTTTGATACTAATGTGTCATGTTATGTGTGTCATATAGTTGTACTTTGATGGGAGAGTTGCGTAAAGTGACACGTGAGGTTTTTGTGAGGCTATGAGCCTGTGTGTCCTTTAAGTAAGAGACAAATTTGGGGTCTGAGAAATGTAATGGGCACAATACAGGGGGTTGAAAGGAGCGTTTACGAGCTCTTAAATGCCGTACAGCGAATGAAGTCTAGGTAAAAGTAGGATATGAAGATCCATTCAAACGTAGATAAATAAAAGTCATCGGATTATGGACTTCTTTAATGTGACACCGTCTGGTCTTGTAGGTGGATGCCTATGATTTGGACGAAAGCTGCCAGCATTTTAGGAGTGAAGCTGCAATTAAACTCTGAAGACGGAGGCAGCATAATCCTCCGAAAAGTTGGTATTCATGGACAGAGTGTTAGGTGTTACAAGAGAGAGAAGCTCGTAATCGCAAAAGTTACCGTTAGGATAACCTAACATCTGATAAGGAAACACGAGTTTCTCGACATTTGAGTGATACTTAACTAGAAGGAATGTCACGTGAAGATTGGCGAATGTGGTCGGCTTTGGGAATGATACACTCATGAGGAAAAAAGAGGAGACACTAAACAGTAATGAGAAGAATTTATGGAAAGCGGATGACACAATATAAATAAAAGACAATCTTACCTTGATTTCAGGCTTACGCCGCGATGTTGATGAAACCTGCGGTCTTCTGGGTCAAGATTCCAAGAGGAAAAGTTTTTCCTCTTGGAATCTTGACCCGTGAAGATGGGACCGATAGGTTGTCCCGAAACGTCGGTAAATAATTACCACACGACGCCGTGTAATTACCCAGAAGACCACAGATTTCAAAAGACAATCTTGGACTTGTTGACCCTTTAAGATGGGACCGATAGGTTGTCCCGAAACGTCGGTAAAGGATTACCACTTGACGCTGCGTAATATATCAGAGGAGCGCAAATCTCAAAAGACAAATCATGTAAGTAATTGTAAATGTTGAAAGTTTTTTTTTCTGAGAACAAACCAAAATTTAACTGGCTTTTGGATACAGTCTGTTCTTAAAAGATGTTCTCAATGTGAAAACCGGGATGCATAAGCAACATTTTTCACATTGCGTTAAAACACATTCTGAACTTGACAACTTTACTGGCTTTTGTAAATTTCAATCTTTGTGTCGTAAACGTGTAAGTTTGTGTTCCCAGTTTGAACTTCACTTGACAGTAATGTCGGAATGGTTCAGTGCACTGGTACGGTGCGCCTGTATATAAATACCAGTAACTAGGTCAGTGTTGTTATCGCCCCCACATCTCAAAAGACACGATTTGGAATTTTTTTTTTTCTTTTAGACTGTTACGGTCTTTGAAATCCTTTCATCATGATTTGAACGAACGGGTCATTGAAACGGAAGTTGTATATACAGCGTGACATACGTAAATCACATTATACAGTTTGTGGGAATTTTGTGGTTTAATATCGTATTCTAAATATAGATATGACGTGGTGCAGCGAAATTTTTGTGTTTTATGAAATATGGCTTGGAATATTGCAGGTGTGAATGTGAACACAAGTTTGTAGAGGTTTATGACGAAAGAATGTTATTAAACTGATAACGGTACTTCGTATTTTGGACTTGTTCCGTAGTTTCGGGTTTTGTTTTCGAACACAATATTGCGTCTGTCATCAGGTGAAAAATAGGCATATGAAAGGTTGTCTATTGGATCCGTTACACTACGGTAATTTGTTCGTCTGGGATACAGATTAGCTTAATCTAATGGACCATGCAGAGAACGTTTCTAGTGTTTATTTTTTACCTGATGACGGAAGCACGGTTGGCCACCGAAACGTGTTTTAATGAAAAATCAGACGATGAGAAAGTCCAATACAGTCTACGCCGCCTTCATATATATACACCATATATATATGTGTTATATTGCACACGTTTGTGTGTGTTGGAGGCGGGGTGGGGGCATGGTAGTTTAAGAATCTTGATAAAATAAGTTGTTGGTATAGGAAGTGCCAGCAATTGTCTCAGAATCATGTCTAAGAGTGGTGTTGGTTGTGGCGGCGTTTAGCTACCACAGGCGTAGAATGTAGACAAAAGGTGACGCCCCTTCGCACGTCGGAAGAAAATTTAACGCGACCCCGGCTAGGTTATGGAAGGATGCCTGATTGTGGTCACAAAATAGCGGAACTGCCTTTCAGTAGGTTCACTGGGTGTTGCCCATAATCAGCTCTTGAATGAGGGCAGTCCGACACCTACAAGATACTATATTGCCTCCCTCTCTGCACCACAAGATTCCATTACGAAGCTTCCATATAATTTACGTGAATCGCTCGCCTGGACTGCCTAATCATATCACTGCATATCACTGCTCTCATCGTGTCGTTTCTGAGGTACTGGTGCCTGTATTCACATGGGGAGAAATATAAATGCGTACTGAATATTGGTCGGGAAGCCTGTAGATAGGAAACTCTTCGGTACATGTACAGTGTAGTAGATGAGAGGTAATATTAAAAAAGGATTACTAACTAATTAACTCCACGCAGCAGAGTCGTTCTTGAGAAGCTGACAGGCTCACAGCTAGTCAAGAAATTCCCTGCGTTTTATGGAACCCGAAGGTTCATTACCGCATTCACAAGAGCCCGCCAGCTGTCCCTATCCAAAGAATTAGTCCAAGTCCGAGCTTTGTATAGTGTTTCGTAACATGGTAATTTTTTACGGTGAGGAGTTGTTAGCACCTCGCCCAATCCCCAAGCTGGAGGGCCACCCCTTGTCGGCTGTACGCGACTGCGTATTCAATGTATTCGCAGCTACCCTCCATATTCGGAGGCCGTTCCTCCATCCGCAACCCGAGGACGCGCCATGCTGTGGTGACAGGGACCGACTTATCATGGGAAAAGGATTACAAAGAACTCATTTGTTTGGCTCAGGATAAGGAACAGCGGTGGACTGTTGTGAACACCGTAGCGAGTCTTCGGGTTTTCGTAAAATTCGGAGAATTTCTTTGCAATTTGAGTGAGTGCTGGCTTCTTAAGAAGGCAGCGCCACATGGAGTGGCTTAAATAGGCTTATAGTACTACATTTGTCGTTGGCTAAGGAGGTAAATATCTAAACGTTGCTACGTCCTCGCTGCAGGTGTTGCTCAAGTGATGGTGTTTCGTGGTGTTTACACCGCGTACGATGGTACATTTCTCCGACGTTTTGGAGGAAAGCGTTGTCTCCGTCTCCATGGTGACTGAATTTGGTTCAGGTTGGATGCCGACGTGATTGGGCGGAGGAATTTTGTCGATTTTATAGGAAAAAAAATTGTCATTCAGCACGGTATAGCAGCACAGAAGGCAGTCGTTTTAATTAACGGTGCAGTTCTGGTCGTGCTGTCGCCGTCCGTTGCGGTGTCTCCAGTACCCTCAACGACGAGGAAGACTATTTTCGATTGGGGTTCATCTCTTTTCTTCTTCTTCGGTGGCACTACAGTCCAATGCTGACCTTCGCCTCACCTCTTTTAGATACATCAATACATATCTCAGAGTCGACTACAACATCGATCTGCAGACTTCTTTTCTAAAAACCCGACTGTTGCGGGACGCCGGGTCCTTTCTTCTTCTTTTCTTTCTACTCCCCCTCCCCCCTTGTCGCCAACCCCACTCCCTTTTATTATTGCCCTCTGTCCCTCAACCCATATCGTAGAGCGAAACTAGAAGGTCAGAGGGTCAAAGGGTCCTTCCTCAGGCTGAGGTTGGAACACACACACAAATGTTCCCTTCTGAAACGTAGAGGGGTGGAGATGCCCGTCTGGGCTCGAACTCAGTGTTCGGCTACAGCACTTTCTGTGCAGTGGAGGGAGCTTGCCATAATTATTCTTCACGTGATGTGTCTTTTAATATCGGAACAGGAAAGACGTTTCGGAAATAAAATAATGCGGAAACCAGGAAAGTGATGCATTGAAAGTGGTTTATTTTATTGGGCATTGATTCGTGGGGTTTTGTGACAGACGTGAACAATTTGAAATCCAAACTGTCGGTTCATTGTAAAGCGTATTTTAACTTATCTTTGTGTGTGTGTGTGTGAAGGGCCCTGCAGCAGATGCTACGGACGCAACGCAGCCTTGAGGCGTATTGTGCAACCCTGTGATGAAGATGATTAGTGTTCTTTTTTTTCGTTTTTCTGAGCAATGGAGCACCGGTGGAGTGAAATTGACAGGGAAAAACCGAAGCACTCGGGGGGGAAAAACCTGTCCCAGTGCCACTTTGTCCACCACAAAACCCACATGTACTGACCCGGGATCGAATCCGGGCCTCCGCTGAGAGAGACCGGCGACTAACCGCCTGAGCCATGGCACGGGCATATTTTAATTTATCTATTTTTGTATCTTCTGTATCCACATAATGAGAGGAATGTCAGTCGATATTGAATTCCGTATGGGTATGGGATATATATGTATTTGTATCAATATTGAATATTTTTGGTTTAGGATCGCTTGGTATATATCATGTACCTAATGAAATGTCAGTTTCAATAAATTTTATTCTAGGTTCGCCGTGCATTTTCACTAATCAATGTCTCAGTACCAACCAAATGCACAGTATTTAAAAAACCAATATAAGGTTTCTTAAAATCGTCTAAAAAGCCCCTACATATGTTTCGGTTTCTAGAAAACCATCATCAGGGAGGTCACATAATTGCAATTTTTCAAATTACGTCCATGCTTTCGTCTATCAGCACCCGCAATGCAGTTCACCACTTTCACTCCTGATGATGGTTTTCTGGAAACCGAAACATATGTAGGGGCTTTTTAGACGATTTTAAAGAAACCTTATATTGTTTTTTTTTTAAATATTGTGCATTTGGTTGGTAGTGAGACATTGGTTCAGTTTCAGTACTTTATGTTACGCTTACTTCCAGTAGTCTACGTCTACATACACAACTGTCACTTTCTTACTTCCAGTAGTCTACGTCTACATACACAACTGTCACTTTCTTACTTCCAGTAGTCTACGTCTACATACACAACTGTCACTTTCTTACTTCCAGTAGTCTACGTCTACATACATCAACTGTCACTTTCTTACTTCCAGTAGTCTACGTCTACATACACAACTGTCACTTTTCTACCAACAAACTCCTACTTATGCATATATTTTCTGCAGTGCCCCGAGTTCCAGTTTTTTTTTTATTCCGTACTTCTAAATCGACACGAGCTGTCTTTTGTGATATATCGATACGCTGAATTAATGTTGCTATCGATACACCATATCGATGTGCCTGTGTTTATGTAAACTGACATCCCTTCATATTGAACAAGTGCATAGGCAACTAACCAATTATTTGAGATATAAGTTTTTTTTTGCCGTGGTGTGATTATGGAATGTGGCACTGTGTAATGGTAGAAATACACCGACGTTTCGGAGGAACCCGCTGCCTCCATCTCACTGAAGATAGGGGCACAAAGTAAAATGTAAAATAAAGAAGACTGTACACGCGATGAAGACATATATGGGGAGTGGAGGTATAGGTCCACTCATTCTTAATCTCTGCACTACATTGAGGTGAGTGGTCATCCTCGCGCTTCCTTTTATTTTACCTCCGGTAATAGGAGGTTGCGTGGGTCCCGGAACAGGTCCGGACATTTTGGAGATGAGATAAATCTAGTTGCTCTGTCGGGATTTTTTTTTTTTTTTTTTTTTTTTCCTGTCCGGGGTTTTTCCCCTTTGATCCATTTTTGTACTGTTTAAATCCTTTCGTCCTTCATGTCACTTTACGTTCCATACTACCGTCCTTACAACAAACACAACACAAACATCCATGCCCCGGTGGGATTCGAACCCACGATCCCAGTAAGCGAGCGGCCGTAGACCCACGCTTAGACCGCGCGGCCACTGCGATCGGCAGATTCGAACCCCGCTTCGTCCAGGGCGTAGCCTAGTCACGCTACCGGCTACACTATTCCGTCTTGAGGCAGGAGATGCCTCTTACAAATCCCAAGTCTTATGAGTGCTGTATATACGCTGCCCCCACTGCCACCCCGATCGCAGTTAGTACACCCCGTCAGACGGGCCAACTTCCTCATCTTCACTATCATAGCATCACTGGGGGGGGGGAATGTAATTCCAGCCCTGTGGGTGGTCCCGTCTGAAAATTGGGATTCCAGTCTTCAGACGAGTCACGTGGACAGAGGCCAGGGTGTTCAAAAGGCGATACCTGGGAGTAGATGCCACAGTAATATTTTAACCCTTAAAGGACCAATTTCATCTGCATAATGCTGGTATTTATCTTAAAGAAACACACCCCATTTAATGACCGTAGGAAATAATACACGTCTATCCTCAAAGGCAGTTAAGCATGTTAATATACTCCGTGGTTATAGTAACAAGTTACCGATCTTTGAGCAGGTGGTACAATAGTTACAACATACCTTTTGAAAGTTAAAATTTTAATGATGTTGCTCTCAGTTTGGTATAAAGTCGAATAGTTCGAGAGAATTCTCCTTTAGGTGTTTTAAAATATGCGTTGAAAGACTGCTGCTCCAAAGTCTGCCCCTCCGTTAGTTTACGGGGTTTTAGGAGCGTTCGCAAGAGTGTGAAAAGTAACTGTTAGGTTTATCATGTCTGTCTGTCCGTTTGCTCGCGTGGAAAAACTTGGCTCTCACTGGACGGATTTTTATGCGGTTTTATGTTTTGAGGATTTTTTTTGAAGATCTGTCTAGAAAATTAAAGTTTCATTATACTCTGACAAGAATAACGGTGCTTTACATGAAGACCTATATACATTTATGATAATATCTCACTGAATTCTTTTTAGAATGAGAAATGTTTCAGACAGAAGATGTAGAGCAAATCAAAACACTCATTTTATGTTCAATATTTTTTTCCCGAAAATCGTGCCTTTTGTGAGATAATGTGACAAAATTTGGTACAGCCAGACAGGCCACAGGTGACAATATAATACGGCGCATGCGCTTTGCATGCTGGATAACTAAGGCTACAGACACACACTCAGATATGTAATACTTATTGCTTTTGTACGGCAACAATGGTTATACGAACGCGCCTCCTTGTTACGTTATACGTACATTGCGTGTCGTCTTTTCATTTAACGACGCTGTTAGTTGCTAAGATTGTGTATCCTCGGTGCGAGGTGAATGAAATATGCGTGTGTAAGGTTGGTGGAATGATACAAGGGAAACCCCCAAGCTCTAGGACCAAAACGTGTCGCAGTGTCACTTTGTCGACGACAGATTTGACATAGACTGGTCTGGCATGAACCCGGACCTCCACAGTGAGAGTCCAACGTCTGACCGCCACAGCCATGACACGGCCCAGTCCGTTAGTAAGAGCGTCCAAAATACCCCCAAAGCTCCAAGACCAGCTCTGAGGCCCATTCAACCTCCTCTTCAGTACGAACAGCGGGGATCTTCCCCGGGGTTAAAGCGGCCGGCGCGTGAATCTGACCACTCATATCCATCTAGCGCCGAGGTTAATGAGTGGAGCTGTACCTCCGGTCCCGCATCTGCCTGCATGGCATGCATAGGAGACAGCTTTTGCTCTGAGGGACGGATTGATATGTTACGAGAAATCTCGTGAAAATGTAAAAACTGAGACTGTTTCCTTCCTGAATGTTATTTTTTCTGCTAATGGGAGAGCAGAGCCGTCACTTGACTTCAGTAGTGAATCATTTCCGTGGGGAACCCTACTTTCGGAACTACTCCATTATAGACAATGGACAGTGCCTTATAAGTATTAACCAGACGCTGCAACATGGCTCTCCTAATTTCGTGTATCTTGTTACTCCCCTTTTTTGGATATACTTTCTCTTTTGGTCTGGCCGGTGGCAGTTTTATGAAGGCTCGGGTTGCGGTGAGTTTGTGATTGTCGCCTCTCGTTAGTCATCTCGCTGACCGGAGGGACGGAGTGTGAAGTCACTTGAGGGATAAAATGGAAGTTACACCAGCACTGATCAGATTACACAGTGAAAACTGAGGCTCCTTAAAGACAGCATATCTGTTGACTTGCGGTATGACTTCCTACTGTGCTATGCTAGACACTGCACCGTAATGGAGGTGTAGCTGCATGGATTCTTAACTCTTCAGTGCCGTACTCGATGCTAGGTCATCATCATTATTCCGTAGTCTGTCTTACGACAGGCCTTTTTTTTTCAATGGCTCGACAGTCCCTTGGGGGCCTAGGCCGCCTTATTTTTCGACGCTTCACGATCACACTTTTTGACACACCACGTTCGGTAGGACTCCTTTGCACGAGGGACCAGCCCGACGCAGAGACCTCTACCTGACAACACACAACACTCGCAACAGACAGACATCCATGCCCCCGGTGGGATTCGAACCCACAATCCTAGTAAGCGAGCGGCCGCAGACCCACGCCTTAGACCGCACGGCCACTGGGATCGGCACGACAGGCCCATAGCCTCTTGCAAAGCGAGTTCTCCACAGAGTGCGACTAGTGCTTCCTCTTACACTTTCCTGTTTCCTCTCCTTTTCTCAAGGTCATTTAGTATCTGCTAACGTCTTCGTCTTCCCGTCACTTTGTCCTTCCTTCTGTGTTTCCTTCAAGGTCATTTAGTATCTGCTAACGTCTTCTTCTTCGTCTTCCCGTCACTTCTGTCCTTCCTTCTGTGTTTCCTTCAATAATGTGTTTTAGAAGGCAGTTCCTACGCAAGGTAAGTTAAGCCTTCCTTCTTTTTATTGTATGTAGGATGTTTTCCTTATTGACTCTGTGTAATACTTCATTTTTTCACACGATCTGTGGTGCTAGGTTCGGATCCTTAATTCCTCACATGCTGCCGGCCTCCTTGCTCCACACATTACTACAAATTAAAAGTCCTTCCTTCGTGGGCAGCAATTGGAATTTAAACCCAATGGTCATTAAGGCTTTAACATACGGTATGAGATGGAGATGAGTGGTCAGCTTCGAGTTGCGGCCGATTTATCTTGTCGAAACACACCCCCGTCTCTCTCCCAGCCGCTCGCTATCCATTGAAGGGGGGATAAGGTGAGCCCCACAGCCAATCTGAATATTGTAAGAAACAAAATATGTTTTGCACCCTCCTCAAACCCCAACTGCTATTTATCGGCCGTACAGCCAGTAATTTAGTCATACCGACTGAGCCATCCGGGGGCTCGATGAAGTGTAAAGTTTTAAGGGACCCAACGCTATGACGTTACAGGGCCTTCGAGAATCTGAACGAAGGGTCAAGTGTTGTTAGGAACTTGTCAATGTTAGCATTAATGTTAGCATTAGTTGAGGCGTCGAGAAGAGGGACTGTCAAAGGGGCGGTTTCCCCAGTGAATGGAATATTACTGACAGTGATGGAGAAGCCGTGAAGCTGGTGCAACCCTCCTGTTGTCTGTTGGAAGGTCGCTGTTAGGTGACAAGTGGTTCTGACAAGAGCAAAGGGTGTAAGCTTGCACATGTGTGTAGCTGTCCGCCTGGCTCCTCAGCTTATGACTTACACGCTGTTCGGTTTCTTAACTGGATATACTGGTACACAGCACCACTGTCGCTTGATGTTTTGTGTTTCAGAAAGGATTCTGTTTGTCATATCTTCACACAGCACAACTGAAAGTCGTGTTTAAAGAAGTATAGCCTGTGTAAATTAAAAGCTGTGTGTGTATCATTAAAATCACAGTTTTTTTTCCAATGGCTTGACAGCCCCTTGGGGTCCTAGGCCACCTCATTTTTCGAGGCTTCACGATCACACACTTTTAGACACACCACACTCGGTAGGACTCCTCTGGACGAGTGACCAGCCCGTCGCACAGACCTCTACCTGACAACACACAACACTCACAACAGGCAGACATCCATGCCATAGGCGGGATTCAAACCCAAATCCCAACAACCAAGCGGTCGTAGACCCACGCCTTAGACCGCGCGGCCACTGGGATCGGCAAAATCACGGATAGATGCTGAAATATCATTTCAATTAAACTAGCTGTTGCCATGTTTGTGACAAATGTTGTGCATAAAATGTAATTTAAGCTTAATGAAAACAAATTTTGCGCCGAGCTGCATTTAAGTTTTCGTATCAATTTTTATTACGTCCCCCCCCCCCCTATCCCCCCAACCCCACTATATCCGGTGGCGGTGGTGTTGGCAGATGCGAACTGTTTTGCGTTTGTTACTTGTTAGTTTCTGTTTGTCCCAGTGAGAGGCTGGGACACGAGCCAAGTGATGAAATTACAGAATCGCGTGTAATATCGTTTGCCGAAACCTCGTCCAAAAGGAAATTTTGTATTCATGAAGCTGATGAATTTAACTTTATGTAAACTGGAAAGGGGCAAGTGGTTCTACCCCTGTGTTCTGTTATCTGATGCCAAACAGCCGACTTGTTCTTACACCCAATTACTGGGGCTGATCTCCGTACGATATTCCTGCACCAATCCATCATCTGATATTCAGCGTGTCAGTGCAGACAACGGTTTACTCCTGTCTTCAGCGCTGATTGGTCAATGTCCATATTGGCTGTTTTTATTCCCTGGTTTTTGAAAGCAACCTGCAGCATTCTGGAGCTTGTTCGTAATACACTGACAGAAGAAACTGATATAGGACTGTCTCTGAAAATTAAAGTGGCCTGTCTGATAACACCTAGTGACGGTGTCTTGCTTTGGCATTAAAACACAGCTGTGCTCTGCGTTCGGATAATGACAGCCATCGTATTAAGAGATACATTAATATTATTCTTCCATTTATATCTAGGTTTTGCAAGTTTCACTTTTTTTCTGTTCTTTTTTTTTGACATCTGTTGTGTGAGATTCTAATCACGGCCGTTTATAGTACGCGTCTTTCCACTTCCACGTCGTCCTACGTTTTTGAGTGCTTTATTTAACGAGACTGTGAATTGTTGTGATTTTGTGACGACGGCGATGAATGAATGAGTGCGGAACATGGGTGGAATGATCCTGACAGGCGAGAAGGGAAGTACAGTGAAACCCGGTTATAACGACATCGGTTTATACGACACCTCGCTTACAGCGTCAGATATTCTGTGGTACCAATTAATTCCTCACTGTTAATCATAACATTATACTCCTCGGTTATAACGACACTCGTTTATAGCGACACAAAATATTCAGTCCCTTTCGTGACGTTATAATCGAGTTCAACAACTGTACTTAGAGAAAAACTGTCCCACTGCCACTTTTCCACCACAAATTTCGCATGGACTGGCCTTATATAGAACCCGGGCCTGCGCACTGACAGCAAATATTTCTTCAGTTTGTTTCTTTTTTTTCAATGGCTCGACCCCCTGTTTTCTTCAATGGCTTGACAGCCCCTTGGGGGCCTAGGCCCTAGGCCGCCTCATTGTTCGAGGCTTCACGATCACACTTTAAATACACCACACCTCGGTAGGACTCCTCTGGACGAGTGATCAGCCTGTCACAGAGACCTCTACCTGACAACACACAACACTCACAAGAGACAGACATCCATGCCACTGGCGGGATTTTTTTTTTTGCCTCTCCGGGGTTTTTCCCCTTTGATCCATTTTTGTACTGTTTAAATCCATTCGTCCTTCATGTCACTTTACGTTCCATACTACCGTCCTTATACAACAAACACAACACAAACATCCATGCCCCCGGTGGGATTCGAACCCACGATCCTAGTAAGCGAGCGGCCGAAGACCCACGCCTTAGACCGCACGGCCACTGGGATCGGCGTTCGAACCCACGATCCCAGTAAGCGAACGGCCGAAGACCCACGCCTTAGACCGCACGGCCACTGGGATCGGCGTTCGAACCCACGATCCTAGTAAGCGAACGGCCGAAGACCCACCCCTTAGACCGCGCGGCCACTGGGATCGGCGTTCGAACCCACGATCCCAGTAAGCGAACGGCCGAAGACCCACGCCTTAGACCGCACGGCCACTGGGATCGGCGTTCGAACCCACGATCCCAGTAAGCGAACGGCCGAAGACCCACGCCTTAGACCGCACGGCCACTGGGATCGGCGTTCGAACCCACGATCCTAGTAAGCGAACGGCCGAAGACCCACCCCTTAGACCGCGCGGCCACTGGATCGCGTTCGAACCCACGATCCCAGTAAGCGAACGGCCGAAGACCCACGCCTTAGACCGCACGGCCACTGGGATCGGCGTTCGAACCCACGATCCCAGTAAGCGAACGGCCGAAGACCCACGCCTTAGACCGCACGGCCACTGGGATCGGCGTTCGAACCCACGATCCCAGTAAGCGAACGGCCGAAGACCCACGCCTTAGACCGCACGGCCACTGGGATCGGCGTTCGAACCCACGATCCCAGTAAGCGAACGGCCGAAGACCCACGCCTTAGACCGCACGGCCACTGGGATCGGCGTTCGAACCCACGATCCCAGTAAGCGAACGGCCGAAGACCCACCCCTTAGACCGCGCGGCCACTGCGATCGGCATTTCTTCAGTTACTTCACCTAACAATAAGCGTTACGTGACAAAACCTGCAGTGCTCTGAATTCAAGTATTTTCGCTATTTGGTCCAGTATTTTCCACAGCATATGCTTGAAACCCTTTCTCTCCCACTTATAATGAGAGACCATGTTTTCGGTTACTTAACGACATTGTATCAACTGAAATTGTTGCATGGCATCGAATGGCATGCAAAGATGATAAGGAATGCTCATTCATTCATCCTCTAGTCTTGTCTTACGACAGGTCCGTAGCCTCTTCCAAAGCGAGTTTCTCCACAGGGTGCGATCTAGTGCTTCCTCTTTCAATTTCCAGTATTTTTTCTTTTCCTTAAGGTCATCCAGTAGCTGCTTACGTCTTCTCCCTCGTCGTCCCGTCATTTCTATCCTTCCCTCTAACTTTCCTTCAATCACATGTTTCAGAAGGCAGTTTCTACGCAAGATGTGACCAATCCAGTTAGCCTTTCTTCTCTTTATTGTATGTACGATATTCCTCTCCTCCTTGACTCTGTGTAATGTTTCTTCATTTCTCACACGATCGGTCCAACTGATCTTCTCCATTCTTCTCCAGCACCACATTTCAAAACTTTCCAGATACTTCCGAAGTGTCCACGTTTCAGCACCACACAAAGCTATGCTCCAAATGTAGCACTTTACTAGTTTCTTCCTTAAATTTAATTCCAGTTTGCTGGTTAAAAGATTTTTCTTCTTGTTGTTACTGATCATCTCCTGTGTAATCCATGGCTTTCTTGCTCTCCTCTCGACTTTTCCAACCAAACCACTCATAGTATAAGGAATGCTAAAGAAAGAAAAATTTGGAAGGAAATGGTAATGGTATGTTCTCCCGTACTGTGTCAGGGTGTGCCTTGAGATTCAAAGGAAAATGAAATTTCTGTCAGCAGATGGGGTTACGATCCTGAAGCTTTCATAAGGCAAATTGAGATCGTTACTGGTACACCTCTGGTTAGACCTGTACAAACTGCAATTAGAATCGAATTTGTATTGTAAGGTAGAAAGTTGGCGTTGAACTGTGTTTGGAACTTCTTATAGAACGGGCAGTTGGGATATAACAAACTAATTAACTCCATGTAGCGCAACCATTCTTGAAAACCTAATAATTACCCAGCTAATCTCTGCATTTTATTATAGCGCGATGTTCATTAGCGTGTTTACAAACTCCTGCTATTTGTCACTGTCCTGAGCAAAATTAATCCAGTCCACAACCTGCCGTCCTGTTTTTACGATCCATTTTAATATTATCCTTCCATCTACATGTAGGTTTTAGAAGTGTTTTCGTCAGTTGTCCGCACCAAAACCCTGCAAGCACCTCTCCTCTCCTCCCATACATGCCACATGCCTCGCCCATCTCCTCCTCCATTTGATCATTCGGATAAGATTTGGTCAGGTGTACAAATCATGGAGCTCCACATTACGCAGTTTTTTCAACACTGCTGCTACTTATTTCCTGTTAGGCCCGAATGTATTTCTCAGCACCCTGTTCTCAAACACGCCCAACGGACAGTTGGGGAATGTGAGAGCAACTAACGAAATATCTGCTTTGTTCAGTATAAATACCACATGGTCATAGCCAGACAACCTTTGCCGTAGGATATACATGCCTTCTGATTTAAGTGGATTGTTGGTAAGGTGTTCAGGTAGCGGGAGACATCAGGAGGTATTGACAGTGGGGTCAGCTTTTTTTTTATTGATGGGAGTACTGGGGCGTCCAGAGTCTTGGAGTGAACACACTATGAAAGGGCGTCTATCCCTTCACACACACTTGAACACACGCAGCACACACACATTCATGCCCTTCAACGAACTCTTGGAATTTTGGGATCATTACAAAAGCCAAGAGGAGCAGCTTTGCCTCTTCTTTCCCGTCTGATCATCTCTCCGTTTCCACAACTCTCGTTTTTCTTTTGAACCTTACGTTCATTCTTCATTCTGCCTTCAATAGACTCGGTTCTGTATTACGGGATTTTTTTTTTAACTGGCAGCTCGAAGATTCCTTCAGTGTTTGAGAAAAACCACATAAAAATCAGACATGTCACAGAAGAATAATGTAGTTTAGGGCGAGTGAATGGTTTGTTACAGGACGAAATTAGGCTGCTTTGTGGGAAATGTAATAAATAGTATGAAGTGGTAAATAATCGTATATATATCTGGAAAAAATCCGTGGAGTATCTGCATTACCAGGTGAAGGGAGTGAGGGGGTGATTGGCGATGAATGTAGCCTGATTTGTTAAAATGCGTTCTGCCATATACATTCTAAGTATCACAGATGCCTCTGCTGGACTTGTCATATGTCCCATTGTGAAGAACTTGAATGGGTAAGTTAAATGCATTTGATGAAGTTTTCACGGCAATCCGTGTTCTTTTTACAGCATGCTACTCTGAAGAATGGGCCACGCGATGGCGCAGTTGGTTGAGGCACTGCACTACAAGCCGGAACGTCGCGGGTTCGATTCCCGATGGTGTCACTGGAATTTTTCATTGACATAATCGTTTCGGTCGCACTATGACCCTGGGTCGACTCAGCCTCTAACAGAAATGAGTACCAGGAATATTTCCTGGGGGGTAAAGGCAGCCGGTGCGTAGGGCTGACAACCTTACCACCTTCATGTGCCGATTGTCTATAAATCTGGGAGCCTCAACCTCCTGGAACCCTAAGGGCCTGTCCAGGCCTGTAATGGGATTGCTTTACCTTTTTACTCTGAAAAATGGGGTACAGATATCCTGTAAAATGGCGGTAACTTTAAAAACTTAAATAATGTTGTGCTTTAGTTATGACTTCGATAAGTTAATTTTTGTTCTCTTTTTGAGTGACAGTAAGGCAAATGTATGTTAATGAAGCACACTTTGTGCTCTGAATTTGAAATGTTATTATGTATTGTAGGCTCCAAATTCTCGCAATTTGCGAGACCTAACAAGAAACTGGTTTGTAGTCCCTGGTGGATTATACTGGTATTCAGAAGCGTTTGCCAACGTCGTGTAACTCATATTTATTTTCAGACATTATTTAACGACACTGTCTCAAACACACTGAGTCTAATGATGGACTTAAGTGGGAATGATGAATCGAATGTGGTGTAAGAGGAAGCCGTTGAGGCTTTGCTATATACCTGGTGTAAGTGACAAATGCTTCCTGTTCCATCGTTATTAGGCGCGTTCACAAAATTGCGAAAAACGGAGTATCAGCTTCTTCATGTCCGTCCGTCTGTCCGCATGGATGACCTCGGCCCCCACTGGACGAATTTTCATGAAATTTGATGTTTTGAGGATTTTTCGAAAATCTGTCGAGAAAATTCAAGTTTGATTGAAGTCTGACAAGAGAACGGGTACTTCACATGAAGACGTATGTAAATTTATGATAATATCTCGCGGAATTCTGCTTAGAATGTGAAATGTTTCAGACAAAAGTTGTAGGGAAAATCAAAACACACATTTATGTTCAATACCTTTTTTCCGAAAATCGTGCCGTTTATGAGATAATGTGGGAAAGAATGGTAGAGCCAGACAGGCCACAGATGACAATATAATACGGCGCATGCGCTTTGCGTACTGGATAACTAAGGCTACAGACATACACTCAGAATATGTAATACTTATTGCTTTTCCACGGCGACAGTGGTTAGGCGAACGCGCCTCAGTATTACGTTATACGTACATCGCCTGTCTTGTATGCGAATGTTTGTGGTCAGGGTTGGTACCAGTTATGAATATGACCAGAAACCGGCGGCAGTAAATGGTAGTTGAAGGCACATACGCTTCAGTCGGCGTGTTAGTGTCGGCTGTTACCGAAAGGTTTCCCTTTGCACGGCAGAACTGCTTATTGCAGAAGATAACTGCTCATATTCTTAGCGTGCATATTGGGTGAAATCATGATACTATATTGTGCTTAAAGAACTGTCATATTTGACAGTCGATCATAAGAATTATTATATTCCGAAACCTTTGCTAGAGATGAGAACTGTCAAACTTCCCCGTTGAAATTTTTTACTCTAATCTACTGATTTTAATGCGTTGCTGTGGTGTTTGAGTGACAGTAAAGACAGGGTACACCTCGTTCTCAGCTTTGAGCCTTTTACGGTACTAGTATGGGGTATAATTGATGGCGACCAGACTACGAAATTGTACTGTACAGCGCAGTGTCAGGGGTAGTATCACTTCCATTGTTTTAGTTGCGGTCTGAGGAGGACTTGCATCTGTAATTTGACAGCTTTAAGTCCACTGTCACATGAAGTTATCCCTTTAAATAAGATATATAGTTCATTGGGAAGACAGATACATTAGCAAAGATCAAATTTGTGTTTACTACTGGAACAGAGAATATGCATAACTGAGGTGTAATGTAGTAGCAGCCTTTTCGTTTTCTGTATTGTATTTTACTCTAATCTTCATTGATTGTGGCGTCTTAAAACTGAATTGATAGACTACACGCTTTACTCATATGTAGGAGGGGTTGCTGCATGTGTAAGGCGAAATACTCGTTTAACACCTTGAAACAAAAATTCCACAAAATATTGTTTCAAAAACCATTACTTCACATAAGACATAATGGTTAAATGATGTTTATTGCACTAGCCGCAGGTCATTATTAGAATTATACGAAACTCATAAATTAACCTGCACTGTGTAGTCAAAACGGGGCACTGCGTACAAGCCGGAAGGTCGCCGGTTCGATTCCCGATGGAGTCATTGGAATTTTCATTGACATAATTATTTCGGTCGAAGTATGGCCCTGGGGTCGACTCAGCCTCTTAACAGAAATGAGTACCAGGAGTATTTCCTGGGGGGTAAAGGCGGCTGGTGCGTAGGGCTGACAACCTTACCACCTTCATGTGCCGATTGTCTAGAAATCTGGGAGACTCAACCTCCTGGAACCCTAAGGGCCTGTCCAGGCCTGTAATGGGATTGCTTTACCTTGCTTTATTAGCTTCGTCGTATCTGCATGATACAGCCTCAGAACGGCTTATCAAATTGTAATCGAATTTGGTATTAGAACGGGGAGGTACATTTTTGTTGACACATTGCTAATTTTTATTTAAAATCGATCGACATTGCCAAGAGACGTTATACATTCGAGCCCGGTTATAACGACATCGGTTAATGCAACACCCCGTCTTTAGCGTCAGATATCTGTGGTACCGATTAATTTTTTACTGTTAACTATAACATGATACTGCTCGGTTATAACAACACTCGTATATAACGACACAAAATTTTCCGTCGCTTTCATGACGTTATAACCGGGTTCGACTGTGTAAGGATTTACATGCATATCTCGCCACATCTGAAATGTAACTCCCTGGATATTTATCGGAAAGGAAAACCTCTGTCGAACACAAGTCGAAAACTTGGCTCGAATACCGGCCGTACTGATGGAAGTTTCCCGTGATTTTGCTCCGCGCATGCGCAGACAGTTCCCGAGGCTAGGCCAAGACTGCCACCTTCCGCATTCGCTCTAATTGATTGTTCACTAATCATTCTATCATTCGACGTTAGTGAGCAGCATCGTTAAATAAATAAAAACGGTTAAATAAGCCGTCCATTACGAATGACAAATTCGTAAGGCGGTATTCGCTGTGTTTCTGAATAACTCGTAAATATATTGATACTCAGCTGAGTTTGTTTTTACTGGTATATGGCCAGTTGTCTGGATCAAGACCAGGATTCCACCTTTCAGCTCACACTGCTCTGTGGGTGTGACCCCACGCTGTATCACCATCATCATAAATCGGTCAGCCCCTAACATCCGGCCTACGTAACTTCAGTGGCGGCTCCTGGAAGAAATTGAAGACCCGTAGTCCGTGGCGATTTTTGGTTGAATTTGTAGCTGGTGATATTGCAATAGGGACAGAGTCATGTGTTGTGTACTCTGTCTTGCGACAGATCCCATAGCCTCTTCCAAGGCGAGTGCTCCAGAGAGTGCAATCTTGTGCTTCCTTCCTGTGTCAAATTTCAGTATTTTTGTTTTCCTTAAGGCCAGCCAGTAGCAGCTTACGACTTCTTCCTCGTCGTAGAGTGTGCAGTCAAAATATTTTAGAATTCACGATGACGATGTTTGTTTCTAATGATGATGATGATGATGATGATGATAATAATAATATAATGTGACTCTGCCATGACTCAGGCGGTTAGTCGCTGGCTTCTTACGGCAGAGGCCCGGGTTCTTTCGCAGCCAGTCCATGTGGAATTTGTGGTGGACAAAGTGACACTGGGACAGTAATACACCGAAAAATAATCCACAAGAAAAAAACACCGACTCCATATCCGAGATTCTTCCTTGACAATTTGAAGATTATAGTATTCTAGGATGTGACACCGTGCAGTTTGGTAGATAAGTAAAGACGTTTTGGGAGACTGAGGTTTCTCCATATTCATGGCTGTAGAGTGAGACGAGTGAAGAAATAATCACGTGATAGGCCTATAAGGAAGGGAGGAGAGAGAATGAAAGTGTGGAACGCTTCAAACTACACGGCGTCACGTCCCACAAGACCGTACCTCATCGCACTTCCTTATAAAGCTGATACTGAATCATTCAAGAAATATTGTTATTTTGAAGAAACCCAAATGCTCGTTACGTTATCCTCAGGAGCTGACCATTGGATGTTATCCTGATCCAGTTGAATCCAGACCCTTCTTCTACACTCTGTTTCCCTGAGACTCATTTTAATATTATTCTCTCATATACGCCGGGTTCGATTCCGGGTCGGTTCATGTAGGATTTGTGGTGGACAAAGTGGCACTGGGACAGGTTTTTCTCCAAGTTCTTCGGTTTTTCCCTGTCAATTTCATTCCACCGGTGCTCCATTACTACGACAAAACAATAATAATCTTCATCACAGGGTTGCACAATAAACTTCAAGGCTGCGGTGCGTCCGTAGTATCCGCTGCGGGGCCCTTCAATAAATAAATAAAAATACATGGCCTTTTCGCATAAGGCTTTCCTGACAAATGTTTGTGTAAATTTCTCTTTTCCTCCTTCGAGTTACATGATACTAGCACCGTATGTTCCATCTTCTCATACTGTTACGATCAGCATGAACTCCTAACCCTGAAGTTTCCCAGCCGCCACTGTTTCTTACATTTAAGGCAGATACAGCGCGTCGTTTTCACAGCACACACTCAATCCAAATGTAAGCTCACGTTATTTCTGTGTAGCGACCTGATAAAGCCTATCATAAGGTACTGTTTATGTTGAAGTGGAACTCAACAACATGTCACCTTTTCTTATGTTGAAACTAATGGTGTGTGTAGCATGCAGTGTGCTTTAAAGGGTTAACCAGATCATTTAAATTTTATGAACTTTGCATGGAAGTAAATATTGGTTGGACCTTTTCCAACAAGAATTACGTGTCACATTTATTTATAACTGCATTGCAATGTTTCGGAAAATAGATAAACATTGAATTTTATGTTGTTTTAAAGTAGAGTGTTTATTTACCATGCTGTAAATTTATGTACAAAGCCCTTTTCTGAAATTCATATAAAATGATACATGACCGGTCTATTGCCTATTGATGATGATGATGATGATGATGATTGCAATGACAGTCTGTTGACTGCAAGGAACTGAATATTTGTACCATTACCACCAACCAATTTCAGACTGTTCTCTTAAAACTTCTCTATCATCTTCAGATTTTGGTATTTTGGGCTGTTGTTCTATGGTGTTTCGGCCTGTTTTTTCGGGCCAAGACTTTACCGTTGCCGCTGTTTCGAGACCCTCGAGTTATTTACGAGGTGAGGACGTCAGCACCACGCCCAACCCCCAAACTGAAGGCCCATGGTATCTCTCTTTGTCCGGCATGAGTGGCCCTACCAGCAGCTGGGCTGCCGTCGGCATAGATCTTCTGGATTGCAACACCATTTAACATTATCTGTAGATAAAGTTCTGCGGAAAATGCTGCCTCCATTTTCAGGGATGAAATGTGTGGGATGAGGATTCTCTTTCCTGATCCTGCACGCTTCACTCCACTAGAACCGCTTTTCCAAGCGCTTTATATCACAGTTCACTAATCCTTCTGCCATTCCGCTATATGCAGGAAAATACACCATAAATAATTTGAAGGCGTGTATGTTTTGTGTAGGTATAACTGCACGTGGAGCACGCGGTGGCGCGGTTGGTTGAGGCACTGCGCTACAAGCCGGAAGGTCGCGGGTTGGAATTTTTCATTGACATAATCCTTTCTGTCGCACTATGGCCCAGGGGTCAACTCAGCCTCCAACAGAAATGAGTACCAGGGGTATCTCCCGGGGGGGGGGGGGGGATAAAGGCGGCCGGTGTGTAGGGCTGACAACCGTACCACCGTCATGTGCCGATTATCTAGAAATTCTGTGAGCCTCAACCTCCAGGATTTCAAAGGGCCTGTCCAGGCCTGTACGAGTAAAGGGATTGCTTTTACAACTCCACGTATTGTAGATGTAAATGAAGGTGAGCTGTTAGTGTCATTTCCACGTCGCCTAACCCCTAGTAAATGTTTTCTGAACATACCTTCGCATTAGGTAGTAGTGTAAGTCGTTGGAGCCGTAGGAGACGATGGAAAGAAATGCTTGAGGAGTCATATCTTTTGGGAAGTGACGTTTTTTCGTTGGGCGAGTAGTTCCCGACGTTTCGAAGGATGACAATACCTTCATCGTTTGAAAATCCTGGCACTAAGATCCTCCGAAACGTCGGGAACTTCCTGCCCAACGAGACAGCGTCACATCTCTGAAGACTTTAATCGTTAGTAACACCTCTGTGATAACCTCAGATTACGCAAGAAATATTATTCTCGCTGTTAAGAATTTGTCTCCTGTCTTCCAGCCCGTGGATTCCACCTGCTTGAGCCATACCACCGACTAATCGGATGTTAGAAATTAGGCATGCTGAGGGACAATAAATTGGGCCTCACGCATTTGTTTTCCACTCGATTTTTGTGTATTGAATTTTGCAAATTTAATATGAATTTGACCATTGACTGAGATTTAAATACTCGTAAGTGTAAGATTGAGTAAGTCCAAGCAAACTCGCTTGTGGAATTGAATGAACACAGTGAAATTCTGAACACACGAGCCGCCACTGTGTAATCTCTTAACACGATCCAATAATGATCGAAAGGTAGCCGTAAGTTGTTAAAGGTATTGCTTTCTAGTCAGTGCGTAACGTATTTATTGAATGGTGACTGTCTCACCCATTTCAGGAATGCTCTTTTGTCGTGAGTGTACACTCAGTTGCCGGATTTCTCTCGCATGCGCTCCACATTCTTTGTTACATTCTGCCATACCATAAAATTCAGATCCCTACATTTATTCTTTCTCATTTCATTCATTTCTCAGCCTATTCTTTGTATTCTCTGTCAGCCTTCTTTATATTTACCTTTGTCTTTTCATTCTCTATCCTTTTGTTTTCGTTCATTCTTATTTATATTCTTCTTTTAGTTTTTATTAGCCTACTACCCAATTTTATTTTCTCTTTTCCACCACATTCTTGTATCTCTTCTCACCCTCTTTCTCTGTCTTTCTGTTCTTATCGTTATTTCTATTTCTGTCCTTCATTCTTTTACCACAATAATTTGATATCATCTCCTGCCACTTTGATGCTGAATGTATTTTATTTACTTTTCTGTTCCATTCTTACTTGTTTATCTCTCAGTCCTCTTCACTTTCCCGTTGTCGTTCCCGTCATTGTTCTACTTTACTCATTCTTTTTCGTTTCCTTTGTTTGTCTTTCTCTCCTCCTCTGTCTACTGTCCACATTTCCTGTTTCCACATTCTGTGCATTCCTTTCCTCTTCTGTCCCTTACCATTTGTCAACATCCCTGCCGTGATTTACAAAGCTGTGTAGCCAGTGTGTGGGACCTCCACCCTGACTGACCTGTGAAAAAGCTCTATTCTTTTACTGCTCCCAGAGTTCACCTTTATCTCACTGTGAGATTTCTTTCATGATCGCATCTTCTTCGAACTGGGTGGTCTCTTAAGAGAGTGACTGAAATTTCAAACAAGTGCCGGTTGTTTTGCTATAATGTTCACTGTGGGGACAGTGGAAGTTTTCTATTGTAGGAATAAAGTAGTAATATTTCTTATGCTGTTCGTTATTGCTTGGTTTTGTACGCACCTGATGGCACATATTTTGGTGTAGGTCGTGACATTATTACCGCAGTTCGCCGTTCTGTTTCCTCAGATGCTCTTTATTGCTTGGTTTTGTACGCACCTGATGGCACATATTTTGGTGTAGGTCGTGACATTATTACCGCAGTTCGCCGTTCTGTTTCCCCAGGTGTTCGTTATTGCTTGGTTTTGTACGCACCTGATGGCACATATTTTGGTGTAGGTCGTGACATTATTACCGCAGTTCGCTGTTCTGTTTCCTCAGATGTCTTTATTGCTTGGTTTTGTTACGCACCTGATGGCACATATTTTGGTTGTAGGTCGTGACATTATTACCGCAGTTCGCCTTTCTGTTTCCTCAGGTGCTCTTTATTGCTTGGTTCTGGTAGCGGCCTGATGGCAGACATTTTGATGTGGGTCAGAACGTTACATCGGTCTGCTTCATGCTCCATTAGAGTTATTCTTTAGGTGATTTGATACGCCACTTCTGAAGTGGAACAGCTTTTGTGGTTATGTGCAGGTGTAAAATGCTCCTTGCGTGGAGGTTAAGGTCGCAGAAAGACTAAGTTATACGTACGACGCAAAGTGTAGATGCGGCAGCTTGTGAACAAATAATGAATGTGGGTTTTGAGGTTCGCATGACGTTGACTATGAAGATTCCGTCTTGTGGGATGTGACGCCGTGTCGCTGGGTGTTTCCCGACGTTTCCAAGGATCGTACCGCCTTCGTGTTAAAGGTTAATCAGTCCGTGAAGAATCTAGCTACCTTTGAAGGTGAAGGCGTGATCCTTCGAAACGCCGGCAAACATCCAGCGACAAAGCGTCACATCCTAGACTGACTTTCACGATGCTGAATTTTCGGGTTTCATGAAAGTCGTGAGGTCATTTTTTAGCCAAAGGGACTGTATTCTATGGAGTCAGTAACTAAGTTCAACATACAACACCAAGACCTTATTTTACGCCCTAGTTGTATTTCTGAGAAAGTGGGCGTAAATAAAAAAGGCGTTAAATAAACATTATTTTCCCAAAAGAAATAATGGAATATGTAAGTGTTGTCGTAATAGAGCGCAGACAGCCAAAGGGCGTTAAACCGAAAATGAGAGGGCGTAAATTAAGAAGTGTTGTATATTGATAGGGGACGTTAAAGCAAAAAAGGTGTAAAACAAGTGGGGCATAAAATACGTGTAATTTAACCATCATCTTCCGGCCTTTAAATCTCAATGTAGCCGCTGACGGCCGGAGTTACTTTCATTTTAAATGCCCATCCCTGCACCTGATTAGGACAGCGTCTTCCCTTTCGTCTATAAAGCGTTGCATTTAACGGGACATGAGCGACCCGTTTGGCCAATACAGGTTATTTCAGTGCAGATAGCGTGTGTGTTGGTATAACGACTAGCTGCGGAATAGACTGTCCAGGATTAAAATGCCGACAGAGACGGAACTTTTCTGTTCTCCAAAATCGTCCAGACCGGCTCTGGAGCCCACCCTACCTCCTATTCAGTGGGTACCGGGGGTAAAGCGGCCGGGGCGTGAATTTAACTACTCACCTTCACTTAATGCCGAGACAGGGAAGACTTTAACTGTTAATTCAGTGCAGTCCCTTTTTTGACGTGCTGACTCAATGATGATTGTGCGTATTTTCGCACTTAATCTGTTGGGGCCAACGCCTGTTTTGTGTAGAGGTTTCTGCCATTTTTTAAAGACAAGCATTATAACTTAAAGTGGATCTACTTATCATTAGATGATCAAAGTTAAGCATTCATACTTAAGGTGAGGTGCAGACTTGTCATGTCAGTCGTATATATTAGCACCTGTCAGCAGTCAGCAGTACATAAGATAGGTGGTCTACATGATTAGAACCGGTACCGGCCTGTTCTTGATTCAAGAGACGGCGTGTGCAGATGAACGCATGAACAATATAGCCGTAATTATGCACTCCGTGTGTGGCACACACCCTAATGAAGGTGTGCCTTTAATAACCCGCTGTGTGCAATTGGAAGACTTGGCTGTAGATTGTAGGATCCACAGAGCCCCCTCTCCGATGGATATAGGGGTGCCTTTCCGGAGGGTAATTTTTTCAAATCAAGATAAATTAAGTATTTAATTTGCTGTCATTAGTGTCTTAATATGTCACAGACATAAGGGTGTTAGCCATCAGTCACAACAATTCTTTATATGTTGTAAAGTTTTACTGCAACATGTTTCGGCTCAGGTATAAAGAGCCGTCATCAGGCTGACAAGGTACCAAATAAAAGTTGGGTACAACACCTTAATTGTTTTACGTTGCCCTTGTATACGGTTGAAATATCAACTTACAATATCGTGAAAAAATGCGATAGATATTTTCATGAATTCTACACAGCCAGATTTTTCACGGCATAACTCAGAGTGCAGTGTGTGTGTGTGTGTGTGTGTGTGTGTGTGTGTGTGTGTGTGTCTGAGTGAGGTTTGATCACATTCTGTTGTGCTGATCCCACATAATCACACTTTACAGATCTGTTCATTTATTAACTAACTAACTCCATGGAGCAGAGTCCTTCTTGAGAAGCTAACAGGTCCTCAGCTAGTCAAGAAATTCCCCGCGTTTTATGGAACCCGAAGGTTCATTACCGCACTCACAACAGCCCGCCACCTGTCCCTATCCTGAGCCATATCAATCCAGTCCATGCCCCCCCATCCCACTTCTTGAAGATCCATTTTAATATTATCCTCCCATCTACGCCTGGGTCTTCCCATGTGGTCTCCGTCCCTCAGGTCTCCCCACCAAAACCCTGTATGTACCTCTCCCCTCACCCATACGTGCTACATGCCCCGCCCACCTCATTCTTCTCGATTTGATCACCCGAATAATATTTGGTGATGAGTACAGATCATTAAGTTCCTCGTTATGTAGTCTTCTCCACTCCCCTGTTACCCCGTCCCTCTTAGGCCCAAATATCCTCCTCAGCACCCTGTTCATTTATTACTTCAAGTAATTTTGTTGTTGCTACGTAGTGCGCACGGTTATGTTTTGTTATCCGTGATGTTATCGCTGGATTGTTTGGCGCCTAACTTGCTTTATTGAATACCGAAATTTCGCATAGCTCTTAGACATACCCGCAATGAACAAAGAACATTCGCTGCTGCAGACTTTTTTTTTTTCTCGAATGGTGCAACAGCCCCCAGTGGGTCAGCACCACCTCATTATCGAGGCTTCACGATCACACTCAGACACACCACACCTGGTAGGACTTCTCTGGACGAGTGATCGGCCCGACGCAGAGACCTTTACCTGACAACACGCGGGATTCGAACCCACAATCCCATCAAGCGAGCGGCCACTGGGATCGGCTTGCAGAATTTTTCGATTTGTATTGTGAAAGGAAATGAGCTAGTCAGCTTCTCATGCGTTCATTTGTGTAAATGTAAATTAACATTGATGTGTGCAATTCTGCTTTATCGTGTTTTGACTAGATCAGCGTTTATTAGCTGCTGGTAAAAGGCCTCTGATGCACGGAGTTAAGTTTGTTGTGACTCACACGCTGCAGTTTGAGCTAAGCCGTGAAAATCTGGCTGTGGAGAATTAACGAAGATATCTCTGGCATTTATTGATTGTCGTAAGCTTTGGTAAAACGCTCCAGGTCTCAATACCTTGTGAATTCCGATATGAAAGCAGAGGAACGTAACTGCCTGCAGACTGAGCGGTGTTTCTGTATCAGGAGACTAGCAGATCGAAATCCGAGAGAGATCTTGTAGGCCTATAGGCTGCATGCTCTACGAAACGTCTTACTTAAAATACGCTAAGGTTTCAAGCTACGACACACACCGGACCGAACGCAACATTACGAAACCCAAAGCAATTTGTGGAATTCAATCGTGCCAAGTGACATGTTTGGCCGTGCCATGGCACAGGCGGTTAGTCGCCGGCCTCTCACCGCGGAGGTCCGGTTTCGATCCCGGTTCGGTCCATGTGGGATTTGTGATGGACAAAGTGGCACTGGGACAGGTTTTTCTCTGGGTGCTTCGGTTTTCCCCTGTCGATTTCATTCCACCGGCGCTCCAATAAAATGGAAAAGCAGAAAAAAAAATTCATCATCTTCCTCTTAGGGTTGTAAAATAAGCCTTCAAGGCTGCGGTGCGTCCGTAGCATCTGCTGCGGGGCCCTTCAATTCATTCATTCATTCATTCTGTAGTCTGTCTTACGACAGGTCCGTAGCCTCTTCCAAAGCAAGTTCTCCACAGGGTGCGATCTAGTGCTTCCTCTTTCAATTTCCAGTATCTCTTCTTTTCCTTAAGGTCATCCAGTAGCTGCTTACGTCTTCTCCCTCGTCGTCCCGTCATTTCTATCCTTCCTTCTAACTTTCCTTCAATCACGTGTTTCAGAAGGCAGTTTCTACGCAAGATGTGACCAATCCAGTTAGCCTTTCTTCTTTTTATTGTATGTAGGATATTCCTCTCCTCCTTGACTCTGTGTAATACTTCTTCATTTCTCACACGATCGGTCCAACTGATCTTCTCCATTCTTCTCCAGCACCACATTTCAAAACTTTCCAGATACTTCTGATCTGCTTTCCGAAGTGTCCACGTTTCAGCACCATACAAAGCTATGCTCCAAACGTAGCACTTTACTAGTTTCTTCCTTAAATTTAATTCCAGTTTGCTGGTGAAAAGATTTTTCTTCTTGTTGAATGCTGCTTTTGCCATGGCAATTCTCGATTTAATTTCACGTGTACACCTTGCATCACTTGTTATCATGCTACCCAAATAATTGAAATATTCCACATTCTCCAATTGTTTTTGATCTATCATAATTTTCATTGGGGATGGTTGCCTTGAGATTTTCATTACTTTAGTTTTTCCCACATTCATTTCCATTCCATAGCGTCTTCCAATTTCAATTAGTCTATCAATCATGCCCTGTAGCACCTTTTCTTCTCTAGCCAGTAGTACAAGGTCATCTGCATATTTCACAGTGCGAATTACTTGTCCTCCTATTTTGAAGTCTCCAAACCCTTCAAGAGCTTCCTTGGTAAGGTATTCGCTGTATAAGTTGAACAGAATCGGTGACAAGCAGCAACCTTGTCTAACTCCTCTTCCAATCTTCACACTTCTCGTCTCCCCTTGGTCCAGTCGTATTTTGACACTCTGTTCCATGTACAATTTGCTGATCAATCTTCTTTCGCGCCAGTCTATCCCAATTCCTTTTAGGATTTGCATTAATTTGGTCCAGTTGACACGGTCAAATGCCTTCTGCCAGTCTATGAAGCAAGCACACAATTCCTCATCTATGACCAACGTTCGTTCTGATATTATTCTCAGCATCCCAATTGCATCCCTAGTTCCTTTTCCTCTTCTAAATCCAAACTGATCTTCTCCAAGTGCATCTTTGTCTCCAGAGGAAGCATCTCGACATTTGGCATTTGTCTCTGTTTCTGGAAGAGACTATCCAGGAAAAGTAATAATGTGGTAGTTTTTCCATTTGCTTTCCACATCGCAGTACAGCAGCCGTTCAGACCACTCTGGTCACGCCTGTTGCTACACGATCATGAACCATCTCGAGCATCATTTGCTCTGTGCTTCATGTCGCTACTGATGTCGCTGCTTCCGGCATCAGGGAGCTTTTATTCGGTTTCCCATCTCCTAGGCATCTCTCTTCGTCTGGTTCCTACCCTTTGATCTGTCCGGCTTGGGAGACCCTACTGGTAGCACTGCTACCGCCGGCTTAGCTCTCAGGGTCACTGGAACTCACAAGCCCCTCTACCACGGCAAGGTGAAGATACCAACAAAGGGGATAATAATAAAAAAAAAGAAAGTGACATCTTTTCAACTGTCCAAATACTCTAAAAACCAAAATGAAATGCATAAGAGGAACCCTTCACAAACTCTACATCCAACTGGGTCACAAGAGTGGAAAGCACCTTACTTCATTTAAACAGTAAACGAAGCATATAACACTGCTTCATGCTTATTTCACGCAGTTCATTACGATCCGGTAACATACTTGTCTGCAAGCACATCGTTTTTAAAAAATTAAAAACTTTTTTAAAACGTTTTTACCTTAATTTGTATATATTCACACTTTTATGATATATACATTAAGGCATTCTTTGTCGAAAATCTTTTCTAAAAAAAAATGTAGATACATTTATAATGTATTATTACATGTAAAGTTGGAGATGTCACACCTATCGCAGTGTTAAGTGTCCTGTTTAATGTTCTTAATAAGGGCCTGATGATGGCTTAATAAGCCGAAACATGTAGCCTATTTTATCGTACTTTGTGTACGACTGTTTTGAGTAAAAAAATCTAAGTTTTCACCATTTTTATTCGACATTAATTGAGATTTGTATTTGATGCAGCTTGCTAATCGGACAAAGACAGCGGACACGCAGTGTAGAGGTAGCGAGGCACATATATTACAGTCGTGGTATGGGATGCACTGTACGGACAGCCTGGCGACTGGGCGTGCTTTGCAGACCGTGATGTGCGGGCAGTATAAGTCTTGCGAGCTCAACGACTCGAGACGCACGGTAGATTTGGTTTGGTCGCGATGGACGTTCAGTGTTTCTTTGATTCCAATCTTCTCTGTGTTTCTGAACTTTATTCAACGTCTAGTGGTTCGGAAAGAACACGACGGTTCAGAAGTTGGGTCTGTCTCTGTCTTCAGGTGAAGGGGTGGGAAGGGCAGGGATCCTCTTAGTTTGTTCTGACATAAAAAAAGGGCTGTTCTAAATTACTGAACGGAAACGGTGTCCCAAACGTCCATTCCTAATAAGAAACGGTGGGCAAAGTCGATAAACCGAGTACAGTCATTTCGCGACTTATACTGAGCTTCAAGTCACGCAATCTGAGACTTACGCAATAAAAGAAGTAAAACTAAAACGGAAACATATTTTTTAAAAGGCGTTCGAAATTCTACTTCTGGGAATGAAAGAGCAGTGAGACGAATATATCGGGAGAATACTGCTGGGCGTTGACGCAGACGACGGGCCAGCTATGCGGCGGGTCTATCGGGTTCCATTGTGTTGCAGTTTTGAATTTCAACTGGACTCCCTTGTATATACAAATACAGTTGATTATATGTATACTTAACTCTGACATGCGAAAAATCTGGCTTGCGCCGGACCTTTCTGAACGTAAATAAGCGTAAGGCGTGGAGTGTGTTTATTAGACATGTCTGTGCGTTTCCTAGTCGCACTGGAAAGGTTGCGAGAACCTAGTCATTTGACTGCATTTTGAGGAATGGTTCTCTGCCGGGAAATGTGTGATGCGCATTTAGGGGGCTCTCGGCTGTGTCCTGGTCATTACGAATGATCGCACTGAGACATGTTATGAACAGGCTGAATCCACGATCGCGCAGATCATTTCTGTAAAGCTGGGTATCGACTGCGCGCGGCTGCCGCGCGAGGCAATGTTCGTTGCTTTGCCTCGCAAAGTCGAAACCATGTTGCCGCACGCGGCAGAACGAACACTGCCGCGCGCGAACTTGCCGCGTGTCGAGCCAAATCGGAGCGGTTTTTGACCCGCGGCAAAGAGATGGTGATCTCGCGAGAACTGAGGAACAGCGTCGATCAACAGCCGCGCGCGGCTGCCGCGCTCGATGCTGGGTAAACAGGAACACGGACAAACGAACGAGTTTGCCGCGCACGAACAGCTGCGCGCGGCAGCCGCGCGCAACCGATACACGGCTTAAAACGAATTTCTGTTAATCAGGATGACGCTGCTAGATCTGTTATTAACCTAAAGAGCTAGAGTAATAATAATAATAATAATACGGAAAGTACTGCAGTCTGAAACTTGAAAGCCTGGGCGGTGGGGATCGCCGTTGGTTCAAGAGGAGTACCAGGAAGAACAGGCCTGTTACAAGAAACATAATAATAATGATAATAATTTAAGTCAAAGGTAAAGCTATCCCATTACAGGCCTGGGGTTCAGGAGGTTGAGGCACCTAGATTTCAAGACAATCGGCACATGAAGGTGGTAAGGTTGTTAGCCTTATGCACCGGCCGCCTTTACCCCCCCAGGAAATATTCCTGGTACTCATTTCTGTTAGAGGCTGAGTCGACCCCCGGGCCGTAGTGCGGCCGTAAGGATTATGTCAATTAAATAGTCCAGTGACACCATCGGGAGTCGAACCCGCGACCTTCCGGCCCCAACCAACTGCTCCACAGCGTGCCCGCACTAATTTAAGTACAAAGCATTTATCATGGAATATAACATTACATGCACCACAAATTGTATGTATAGAATAGCTGTGACACTGTATACCGTATAAACATTTTTTGTTTCAGGTAGGTAACTGTCAATACCCTGCATAGGGTGATAAATAATAATAGTCTTCCCGCCATTTCGGTTGATTGTTTCATCCATAAACCTGTTTGAAGTCTGGAAAATTATCTTCTGACAATAGTGTGGATTTGCCATAAATTCAAATATCTCATTACGCACGAAAATTTTCGGGCCTCGGGGTCACCTGCTGCAACACTGTGTGTCACCAAATTTGGTTAAATCTATTAACTGGTGAAGTATTTATTGTGTGGACACAAAAGACCGCATTTGTTAAAATGAAACTGGATTCGTATGCAGAACAAGTCTGACCATGCTAGCATATTTATACATCTTCGACCTTCAGCTTCACCCCCCCCCCCCCCCGATAATTGAAGGTGGACTTCTGAAAGTTGTTGAATTTTGTAATGATGTGTGGAATTGTCAATGTCAATAGTTTGGTTCTTCTTGGCTTTATCCCACGCGTGACAGGAACGTCGAGTACCCATTTCATAGAAGCGTGAATTAGTTTCTGAAAGGGTCTTCTAGGTTGAAATAAGTCGTGCTTTTGCTGCAGTGGACGCCGACAGTTTATCCTTCGTATTCCTAAATAACATATCCAAGCTTTTTTTTAAAGATTAGGAATAAAAGTTGGCTTGCTGTAATGTTATGCTGCATTTTCTTGGCCCATATGCCAACAACGTTTGAACATAAATGATTTACCATAAACTGTTACTGGAATAATTTCGTTGTATCATAGCTCAGTCGGTATAGCGACTCGATGCGGGCTGGACGGTCCGGGGATCGAATCCTTGTGGGGGTGAGATTTTCCGCACCCGTCCAGACCGGCCCTGAGGCTCACCCAGCCTTCTGTACAATGGGCACCGGGTCTCTTTCCCGGGAGTAAAGCGGTCGGGGCGTGGCGTTAACCACCCACCCCGATCTAGTGCCGAGGTTAAAGAAAGAGAAGAGCTGTACCTCTACTCCCCTTGGCCTTCATGGCCTGCTCAAAGTTGAACTGTATTAAAGGTAAAGCAGTCCCATACAGGCCTGGACAGGCCCTTAGGGTTCCAGGAGGTCGAGGCTCCCAGGTTTTTAGACAATCGGCACATGAAGATGGTAAGGTTGTCAGCCCTACGCACCGGCCGCCTTTACCCCCCAGGAAAGATTCCTGGTACTCATTTCTGTTAGAGGCTGAGTCGACCTCAGGGCCATAGTGCGACCGGAACGATTATGTCAATGATAAATTCCAATGACACCATCGGGAATCGAACCCGCGACGTTCCGGTTTGTAGCGCAGTGCCTCAACCAACTGCGCCACCGCGTGCCCCAGTTGAACTGTATTGATGATTTTAAATGTTACTAGAAATGAGTGGTACAGGGGACTAAAATTGGACATGAGGGTGTGGAGTGGATGTATCTGGCTTAGTGTATGGTTCAGTGGAGGTCCTTTTGAACCCCGTAGTGCATCTTAACTTCCCATTAATGGCGGGGAATTTCTTTGCTTTTTGACTGTAAGCTTCTAAGGAAGGATTCTTTTCCACGGAGCAGGCTACTTTGCATGTCATTATCTACTCGTCAGGTAATGGATCAACTGAAGGAGTGGTCCATTTCGTACGCCCACAACAAGTTCAGAGACGGTGTTTTAAAGGTCACAGCTCGCTTTTCAAGCAAGTTTTTAAATTACTGGTTTGTGTATTAGACCCAGGAACATAGCTTGTTTCTGTGCCCGCTTTGTGAACTTCCCAGCTGTCCGACCGGACAATCCGGACAAAGAAAATTAGTCCACCGCTGACGTCGAGTGATGCCTTAAAAGAAATCTGTGGCCATTGTCCGTTTGTATTGTCTGTTGACTTGAGACTTTCACGGGAAACCTCAAACGGCCTATCCCATTACAGGCACGCCTCGTTTGAAGTTGCACCGAACATCGGGATTTACCTCCAACGTCGACAGACTTTAGTGGCCATCGCTGAATGTCGCCTGGATGCGGATTAAATTTGCTTTGGCACCTGGCGCGCCGGGATAGCGCAGTCGGTATAGCGACTCGATACGACCTGGACCGTCAGGGGATCGAATCCCGGTGGGGGCGAGATTTTCCGTACCCGTCCATAACGGCACTGGGGTCCACGTAATCTTACAATGGATACGGGGTCATTCCTGGGGGTAAAGCGGTCGGGGCGTGGCGTTAACCACCCGACGTCATATAGCCCCTCTGTGCATTCATGGCAGGTTAATGGGTGAAGTTTACGTGGCGGAATCTTCAACGACAATTCTCATCGGCTCGGTACTGCTTGCTGTTGCTGTGGTCTGCGTTGTTTCGTTATGGCTGTGCGCTCTTCAGGAACTTAACCCCAGCGTGATACGGGGACGGCCCCTAGCTTGAACGTGAAAGATAAGCCAAGTTACTGCAGAGGTCTTCGTTTATGTTCCTTTTTTTTTTTTTTTTCCTGATTTGAGGGTTTTTACAGTGGTGAAGGTTCATATTGTGGCCTGATGGATTATGACACCGCCTAGTCTGGTGACTGGTTACCAGCGTTGCCGAAAACAATGAGAATGGACTGTAGACTGAGGAATACCACGCAATAAAACAGGACAGCTGGTATAAAAGTGAATTATCGGAATGCTTGTCTGTGAGGACCGTACTGTATGACCGAGTACTAAAGGCGGATGGTAGCAAAAACTGGTGGCACGGAATTACGTACTAGTTTGGATACAAGTAGTTTAAGTGTGGGGAAGTTACCATGCGCCTTGTTTACCAGCTGGAAGTTACCATTCGCTTGTTTACCAGCTGGTAGTTAATCACACGCCGAACCCAGTGGCCGCGCTTTCTAAGGCATAGGTCTGCGACCGCTTGGTTGCTGGGGTTGCGGGTTCGAATCCCGCCGAGAGCAAGGATGTCTGTGGTGAGTGTTGTGTGTTGTCAGGTAGAGGTCTCTGCGACGGGCCGGTCCCTCGTCCAGAGGAGTCCTACCGAGTGTGTGTGAATGTATTCAGGTGTAACAATAATCCTCTACACCTACAGTGAGTAGGTAGGAGAGGTCAGACTGAGAGAGTAAGGTAATCACGCTAGAAAATGTGAATTGGGCTTTATTTATTTATTTTTTATTTTTTTCCAATGGTTCGACAGCCCCTTGGGGGCCTAGGCCGCCTCATTTTTCGAGGCTTCATGATCACACACTTTAGACATACCACACTCGGTAGGACTCCTCTGGACGAGGGAACAGCCCGTCGCAGAGACCTCTACCTGACAACACACAACACTCACAAGAGACAGACATCCATGCCGCCGGTGGGATTCGAACCCACGATCCTAGTAAGGGAGCGGCCGCACATCCACGCCTTAGACCGCACGGCCACTGGGATCGGCAATGGGCTTTATACCAATGATTATCTGAATAATAACTTCTTGTTGGTTTTTCCTCCTGCTTGCAGAATGTAGCATCAGTAGTTATCCACCAGACATGGTAAAATTAAAAGACTTTGTCGTGTGTGTGTCTGTATAATATTTATGTAATGTGAGCTTTTAGCTGCTTATGTAGGATGATTAATTGAACACAGCAGCAGATATGTAAGATGAATCTAATATTGTATTAAAGGGATTTAAAATACGTTGTTTCATGGGTTTTATTAATCCCATGTAATAATATGCCAGTAATAATGACATATTTAAGCCTGTGAGTTGTGTTATTACTCGTATATTTAAACTAATATCGTCTGTCGCTCCTGACGTTAATGTTTGTTAATTAGGGAACGTCCGAATGGCCGTGTAAAAGCGAAGTGAATGATACGGAAGTAATCTGCATTGCCGATTGCTCGTGCATTCTATCGATTCTACCGGTTGATGTCGAGTGTTACCATGTTGGTAATTATGGGCCTACAACATGCAGGGTTTTGGGAGTATCTTCTTTAAGCCCTGGGCATTCTACCATATGATCAAAGGATAACATTTCAATGACAATATGCAAACAACTACCAACAGCCTAATCGTTCTGAACAACAGATTATTTGTAATGATATTCTGTCAGACAGGATGCTGATTGCGGTTAATCAGCTGTTTGATTATCGTCTGTGGCCGAATAATGAACAAACGCATACCTTTGATGAGTTCGATATGTTCATTAGTGCAGTCTGTAGCCTCATATGCAGTGAGTCCCTAGGGCGTCCTCCCCAGGGACTCGTTTGTATACAGTTGTGTTATGTCCCCATCTCTAACGGAAAGTAAACTGAAGAACATTGTTGCGAGTCTGTTCAAACCCCTTAAGACTATAAATTAATTTATATTATATAAAGATTCAGTTCGTACCTCACAGAGAACACATTGCTTCCATTAGAAACCTCACACGGTGTGAACGATATGTACTGAAATGATGACTGTTTATTGCTAGGAATCATATGGGAGTGTGTGTGGGCAAAAGGTAAGACATTTTAGCTTTAAACATTGTGGTACATATACTAACCACGAGGCTTTAAAGGATTAATGACGCTCGTGTTTTTTCGTCGTTTTGTTGCAGAATATTCACGAAGAGGCTATTTTAATTTGTTGTAGGACCGTTTTTTTTTCTGATGTTGGTACGCTTGCGTGAAATATTACTTTTCAAGATGGCGTCGTATGCTACAGGACTGTGTTTATTGCGAAAGCGGTCTGTACAAGTGCCGACAGATTGCCGACGACGTTTTAATGTTCGCGATGATTCTTCAAGAAATTGTGTAATGAGTTTGTCATAAGAAACTTGAGTTCCTTGGATTTCTTTGAAATGCTTTTTCCATACTTTGCACGGTTTTGCCTGCTCTTAGCTTTAGTTTAGATGTCAAGACACGTTTGAGACTGCCTTAACGCGGAAAAAGCTTCGTCAGATTTTTAAACCAAACACATTACACAGCTTCTTTACATGGCAATGTCATGTCATGTCATACATCAACTATATGTAGGGCAGACGGAACGCTCTTTTAAGATTTATGCTGATCGTAACAAGGATGGCCGGTGTGTCGGTACGATCCTGGGACTTTTGAATAGACAATACGGTAAGCTAAAGCTAAAGGTAAAGTTCACCCTAGGGGGAGTAGAGGTGTAGCTCTACTCTTTCTTTAACCTCGGCGCTAGATGGGGGTGGGTGGTCAACGCCACGCCCCGGCCGCTTTACCCCCGAGAATGATCCGGTACCCAATGTACACAAGGCAGGGTAGGCCCCAGGGCCGGTCTGGACGGGTGCGGAAAATCTCGCCCCCACCGGGATTTTTTTTTTTTTTTGCCTGTCCGGGGTTTTTCCCCTTTGATCCATTTTTGTATTGTTTAAATCCTTTCGTCCTTCATGTCACTTTACGTTCCATACTACCGTCCTTACGACAAACACAACACAGACATCCATGCCCTCGGTGGGATTCGAACCCACAATCCCAGCAAGCGAGCGGCCGAAGACCCACGCCTTAGACCGCGCGATCACTGGGATCGGCATTCGATCCCCGGACCGTCCAGCTCGTAGCGAGTCGCTATACCGACTGAGCTATCCCGGCCCAATACTGTAGCACCGTTTAATTTTAGTCACCCGTTAATCTGTTAGGTAGTTTTGAGCGTAACCAAATCTTTATGGACAGTTTATGTGTACGGTATATCTTGAGCATTAATTATAATGTTATGAATAGAACGTAAGGATAGGAAGGGCGCTGTGAAAACAGCGGTGCCTTTAAAGGGGACGCATCTCACTCAGAGGGACTCAGTCCCTGCTGCTGCATTCGACGACGTAAACAAAGACTGTACAGAGTGTTTTTTTTTTTGAAAGCAATGTTTGGAACCGGAGACGGCCGTTGTCGAACGTTGATACTAATCAAAAGACGATGTTTGGAAATACGGCCGTTGTCCGCCTGTATTTCATGATGTCACGTCACCGTAAATATAAGACAATGGGAGAAGGACAGCTGCTTGTAGTTTGAGACTCTGTAAGGCTACATCGGAGGACCGGGCCATTATTTGGACTTTTACATGTACTTCTTAATTCATGCTCTTTTGTTAGTAATCCTGGTACAATTCCCTTTGAAAACTCAACAGAAATTCTCTTCATATACAGTATAAACTATAAACAGTTTCGATGGGTATGTTTTTTTGACGTGCATTTACGTCCTGGCTCCAGAAGGTACACGTAGTAATCTGCACGTCTTGGACAGAGCGGGCCACTGTGCAGCGTGTGTATGCCTATAATATGACTCCTGTATCGGGGAAGAGACGGGAAATTAATTTTAAAACCTTTAGTAATTTTTTATGGCAGGATATTGAATTAAAATTCCTTTTCTGGGAAATATTATTGTAAAAAATTCATCACCTTACGAGAATTCTTTGGTCACACGTGTTGTATTAGAAATCGTTAATGCTACCATTTCTGGGAAGGGTAAACGCTGATATACCTGTATACAAACTTTATTTAGATTTGATATAGAGACTAGTAATTCAATTCAATTCAATTCAATGGGTATTTATTAACGTGCAGACTTAACAGCACAAGTGCCAATTACAAAGCCAGCACAAAAGCCAAATAAAATACAAAACAGCACAAATACACAAGACAAAACACTAAAGAAACAAAACAAATTTGCAGTAAAACAATATGAAAGAAGTACTGGGGCAGAATCCAATACCTGACAGAACATAGATGACTTGATTTAGTAATAATAATAATAATAATAATAATAATAATGTGCTGCAGGCCATGCCATAAATTGTACAAAGAAATATGCATTCATGGAATATCGAACATAATAAACAAAGGTACTTACACGTTGATATTGAAGATATAATCTTTGTAATCGAGTTTCATATTCTGTTCACAGTTTCGTAATGTGGATTCAAGAATTCAGTTACACGACAGAAAGACAGACAGACAGACAGTTCGCAAAGATGAAAGAGCTATATACAGGGCATACACAAAATAATTTCCAAAAGTAAAATTAAAAAAAGAGAACTTTCTGCCTTTGGCTGAAACATAAATTCCCTTTCTTATAACGACGGTTACTGTTGAGGCGAGGGCTTAAACTTTCCAACTCCTGGTTTCCATAATCCTTGGCACACGTTTAAAATTTTGGATGTTCATGCCAGGGAAGCAAAAATAATGTTCTTGCTATATAAGAATTTCACAACACCTTCATCATGATCGTATTTGATCACCTATAGAAAGGTTCATAGAGAATTTGCAAGTGCGAATATGAAATGCCTTAATACATTATATTCGCTATTTACGGCCATAAAGCGGAAGCTTTTAGGATTCGCGCGGCCACCATTTTGTCATTTCATTTTTCCATAAAAATTACTTTAACGTAAGTCTCATGTTTTCCGACGATCTTTTACCACACGAAGTTTCAGAACCGTACACTGGACCAAAAGTGTCGCTAATGTCGCTTGTAAATGAGAAATTTGTACGGCCGCCATGTTGGTATTATTAATTATGAGAAATTCGAAAAGTACAAATGGTATACAAAATATAATGAAAAGTTTTCAATTCGTTCAGGAGTTAGTGGACGACAAATACGAAGATATAACTTTAATTTAATTTCTTCTATAAAGCAAAGATTATGGGCTATAGAAAGTTTTAGTACAATTTTGGACAGCCCTGTCTCTTCACTTTCAGGCTGTATGAAATCATTTTCTTACGCCATTTTTGTATACTTTTTTTTTTTTAAACCTCACTTTCACACCCGTTGAAATGGATTTCTTATCCCTTTATTTTGAAATCACAGCCATTTGTGTCTCCCAGTATGACAGATTACTTCGCTAATGTTCTATTCATTTCTATTCATTCCGTGTAAAGTAAAGAGTTGCTAGGGCATTAGGCATTAGACCACTGTACGTCGTGCCATTTTATATAAGCATATTCACACACTTAACAATCCTTTAAGTGTTTGTATAATATTTCATTTTACTTGCTTGCGAAGGCAACTGTCTTTCTCACGAGAGATCCGGCAAGCCTTCTGACGTCAGAACTGTGCACAAGTACTATTTGCTGTAGTTTGCTGCCCACGTTTTATCTGTTTTGAGTTTTAATTTGCCTTTATGGAACGAAAAGAGACACAGAAGTTGGAATTGCTTTACCATTAACTTTCTTTACAAGCATCTGGACTCGAACTTGAGTCGCTTGGGAAGTATCTCGTAAATTTATCATTTAAATACGGCGTTTTTTTTTCAATTCATGACGCTGCGAAAATGGTTGCAAAAATTGGCAGGACTATAATAGTTTAGAGCTTACGCCGGCCTTGTGAAACGTCAGATAATGAAAATCTGTGTATTCATGAAAATAATGCCATTAAGATCGTTTAAGTGAATTACATGGCGAGACCTAGGTTAAGAAAACTTAACGCTTGCACTGCTCAGAATTTGAAGGATGAAGATTCAGTCTCTGCTTTGGCATGATGCCGTGCTGATTGGCAGACCTGTGCCTACGTTTCAGGGTAGGCTGCTGCCTCCGTCTTCGGAAATACCAAGGAAGAGCTTCTAGAACGACGCTAAAGATGATGACAGCAAGATGATGACAGCAAGATCATGACAGCAAGAAGATGACAGCAAGATGATGACAGCAAGTCCTTCGAAATCCCGATCACTGTTTACCAATTTACACGGCGTCGTGTGTCAGAAGTCTTGACACTTCATTGCCACCACTGTTAGGGGAAGTGAACGCTTAGCGTAACGGTTGTGATGCGTTACGTCACTTCCGGTTGTTAAACTGGACGAAGACTTAGCGTAATGTGCGCTGGGCATGTTAGGCCCTATTTGGGTTTTGGTGTTCTTTGCAGTTGTCGTTACGACAGTTAGCCGCTCCGACGAAGGTTTAGCTGCTTACGCTCTAATTACACACCTAAACGCTTGTAAGTCTTCATGTAATCTTGTTTGTACTAAATGAGGTATACTTATGTCTGTGCTTAATTGAGCAGCACGCCATAAAGGCGTGTGGCGGGGGGGGGGATAGGTACAGCTCCACTCATTCTTAATACTAGCACTAGACAGAGGTGGGCGGGCGGTCAGATTCACGACCCGGCCGCTTTGCTACCAGGAAAATAACAGCCGGTAAGCATTGAATATTAGACTTTTTTTTTGTGGTGAAGGGCCCCGCAGCAGATGCTACGGACGCACCGCAGCCTTGAGGCTTATTGTGCAACCCTATGATGATGATTAGTTTTTTCCTTAACTTTCCGTGCAATGGAGCACCGTTGGAATGAAATTGACAGGGAAAACCGACGTAATCGGGAAAAACCTGTCCAAGTGCCACTTTGTCCACCACAAATCCCACATGGACTGAGCCGGGATCGAACCCGGACCTCCGCGGTGAGAGGCCGGCGACTAACCGCCTTGAGCCATGGCACGGCCCCGAATATTAGGCTCGGTATGGACACTTTTGAGTGGCGACCAACCTTTTTTTTACCTGCAGGGAATTGAGTCCTAAACTCACGGTCGTCCAGTCATCCAGGTAGTCACTTTACCGACTGAGCTGTTGTGTTAAGTAGTGTTACAAATAATGTTTTAAAGCACCGTATCTTCTTTTCTTTATGTAGTAACTTGTTAATAAGCCCCTAGAAGTCGCGTCACATACCAATTCCTCTCAGATTTCCGTTCCATGAAAGAGAGCTGTTGGCGTTGCTGGAGTGCTTAGCTGTCAACAGCTTCATTTTTCTACGGCCACTTGTAATGACACACCTGTTAGTATGAACTTAATACCTACCACGATTCATTTGTAAAACCTTCTAGCATGTGTATTACGCGCCATCTATACAGAGGCAACGGCAAAAGCTTAATGGATCCTCCCTCTCTGCATCCTTGTCCACCTTGTACACTCTTCCCCCAACCCCAGTAGTCTAGCAATTCTGTTCACACGGATGTAAGCAGTAAAAACGAGGTGATAACTTTCGCTGTTAATGGCGTTTTGGGCTGGTTAATGTATAGGTCAGAGGGGGCTGGAGGGGGGTTTGGGCAGTGGGAAGAAAGGAAGATGCCTGGAGTGACGTAATCGCAATCCCTGGGACTTCTTTCCTTGGCCTCAGTACAAAGAATGTAACCACAGGATGAACTAATTGCTTCATGCAGGACCTCTTGGAACTGAGCGCTTTCTCATTAGAACACATTTCTGGTTTTTGTGGAAACGGAAGGTTTATCGCCGTGTTCACACTGGCCCTAAATTAGGCCATATCCTGTGCTACTTTAATCCAGTGTACTTCACTCCCTGTTTTAAGAGTTTTATTTTAATTTTTTGGCCTATTTTTTCGGGCGTCGAGGTCTTGTGAGTAGCAGACCTGCTTCGTATTTTCGGGATCCCGAGTTCGAGTCTTGTCCAGGAGACTGGCTAACATGATTTTTTTTTTTGGTGGTTTTCCTTAATTCCTCGAGTTAAGTGACTTTACACGCCGATCCCAGTGGCCGTGCGGTCTAAGGCGTGGGTCTGCGGCCGCTTGCTTACTGGGATTGTGGGTTCGAATCCCACCGGGGGCATGGATGTCTCTTGTGAGTGTTGTGTGTTGTCAGGTAGAGGTCTCTGCGTCGGGCTGATCACATGTCCAGAGGAGTCTTACCGAGTGTGGTGTGTCTAAAGTGTGATCGTGAAGCCTCGATAATGAGGAGGCCCTGGCCCACTAGGGGATGTTGCTCCATGGAAAAGAAAAGTGACTTTACACCTCAAATTAGGCCATGATCCCTTTCTTTCACATCATTTCTAGTTTCTTATTCATTAATTATCATAGAGTTCGACGGCGTAGAGTCTGAGGTACTGTTAGAGTCTGAGGTACTGTTAGAGTCTGAGGTACTGTTAGAGTCTGAGGTACTGTCAGAGTCAGAGGTACTGTCAGAGTCTGAGGTACTGTCAGAGTCTGAGGTACTGTCAGAGTCTGAGGTACTGTCAGAGTCAGGTACTGTCAGAGTCTGAGGTACTGTCAGAGTCTGAGGTACTGTCAGAGTCTGAGGTACTGTTAGAGTCTGAGGTACTGTTAGAGTCTGAGGTACTGTTAGAGTCTGAGGTACTGTTAGAGTCTGAGGTACTGTTAGAGTCGTCGAACTGTGAAATAAATAAAATAATTTATTTCTTTTGTATGGTGTGAACTGCGTTCGACTGTCTGAGGACAGTTCATAGTGGCGGGCTTTTGTGATGGAGAGAAAGAGACGGGGGTGTTTTATTTAACGACGCTCTAACTTGCGAAGTTATACAGCGTCGATGATACATATATTAATTGTGAGTACGAGTCACTGGTGCAGTGATGTTTCCTTCACAGTAGAAGCCCGAAGTATTCAGAAACCCCTGTCGTGCCACTTTATCTACCACAAATCCCACATGGACTGGCCTGGGATCGAAACCTCGCCTCCACGTTGAGAGGTCGCCGACTCGCACCGTCTGAGCCGTGGCACTGGCGATCTTTATAAACACGGTAATGAATCTTCCGGTTGCGTACAGATGGGTAATTAATTAGCAGAACGATTATTTCAGAATATCAGATATGACATACCGTCTCTGGTGAAGTTATCTTCGCCACGCCCACTTTTGTATCGTGAAAATGGAGGCAGTAAATTTCTGCGAAACGCTGATAATTTTTACCAAGCTACACGAAGTCGCATACGATAATTTAGTAATGTCATGGTCTTTATAGCTATTAGTGTTGTGTGTAGATAGATGTAATGTAATGTAAATACACTTGTCTTGCCACACAGACCTAGCAGGGGGCCCCAACAGCCCGCTGGGATAGCAGTAAAACGCCTGTGTTGTAAATTAAATAACCCGCAAATGTCTCATTGCGCTGCGCGGCATTTAATTACCGCAAAACGTATTGCGAAAGATGACGTCACTGGCCTTGGTGTGGTTTCGTCACCGTGTACGTAATATGTATTTATACCCTCAACATTAGTAGCTGTTGATACGGTGACAAAGATGGCTTTAAGCTGACTGTAAATGAATGGAATAGTACGCATTTCGCAACAGTGTTAACATGAATACTGAAAATAGTATGCGTAAAGTATGTGGTACGGCAAGGCGTAACACTACAGGAGGTACAATCGTAAAGTTCTGTATTCAGAAGGTACGTGATTCGAATCTCTTCTGACGCTGACAACGCACGAAATCGCTGGTATGCTGTCTTGTTTTGCACATTGTATAAGAAGTCCAATTATTTCCGTACAGACTTAAGAAATAGATGGCATTACCGCTAGTTATGCAGGCCTGTGCATGCGCACACGTATTGTCAGGGGTGACCAGCTTGACTAGCTTCGGGAGCCGTAATTCATGATGCGACTTAGGCAAGAGTCATATATATATTTTTTTTTTTGTTTTTTTTTAAGTCGTCGTCGTCTTCTACCTACTCCGGATTTCCCGTTTCAGTGTCGAGGTTTGGAATTTAGACACACCACAGTCGGTAGGACTCCCCTGGACGAGGGATCGGCTCGTCGCAGAGGCCTCTACCTGACAACAACACACAAACACTCACAAGAGACAAACATCCATGCCCCCGGTGGGATTCGAACCCACGATCCCAGCAAGCGAGCGGCCGAAGACCCACGTCTTAGACCGCACGGCCACTGGGATCGGCAAGAGTCATATATTATCAACATAAAATATTTTTTCCTTATTTGATGGCTTCTTATTTCTGTCCGTCCAAGTGCAGTATTTTAGTTTCAGCCAGTTTGTGTCTTCTTTCTTTAGAGACATTTTTAAAAAACCGTTCACGGTCAGCCTCGTGTGCTTATAAACTACCTCAATATTTTTTATAATCACCTGGCCAGAACTGTGGCTACGCTTGTACTGCGTACTGACATACGCGTGCTGCAGTTTGAGGAACAACGATGTGTGTTTTTCTTTTATCCTAGCAACGGTGCTATAATCGAGAGATGGGGTTTCCTCCCACCTGGGATTACCCTGATTTCTAGCAACGATTCTAGTTTGGATTTTTCCCGAGTGATGGCTTTTCTCTCTATCTATAGATACATACACAATCTTCTTCGTCTATGGCATTACGGTCCTTTGAGTTTGACCTTAGTCTCCCTTGTGATTCTTGCCCATTCTTCTCGCGCTTTGTAATCCATCTCTAATTCCTAATATTCGTGTATCAGTTTGGACGTCATACAGACATACACACATACCTATGACTGTAAAATGTGACGTATAGGTGAGTCACAAATTTATATAATTTATCGGTAACTAACAGACACAAACTTTGTAACACGTTTTCACCGTGTACTCCAGTTCTATCAGATAATGCAACCAACGAGGTATACAAATCTGTGGATCACAAATACATTTATTATTTGGCTTTTCCGACATGCTTCAATACTCTCGTCCATCTTCAGGGATACCGTTCTGATACTACAGGAAGGTCCTCAAGACTGATACTACAGTCCTGTACAATTAGAATGGTATTCTTGAAGATGGTTAAGAGGGCCGAAACATGTAGAGGTTGCGTGATTTCAGGCTTCCGCCGCGATGTAGATGAGATCTGCGCTCTTTTGGGATATTAAGCATCGTAGAGTTGTAATTCTGTACCGACGTTTCGGGAAAACATTTCGGTCCCAATTTTTTTACCTTTGAAGATGAGACCGATAGGTTGTCCCGAAATGTCGGTGCAGAATTACCACTCTACGCTGTGTAATATCCCAGAAGAGCGCGGCTCTCACGTAGAAGTTGAATAATAAGTGTATTTGTGGTCCCAAGAAGTTGTGTATCTTATTGTTTGTATCGTGTGACAGACTCGAACGCTTTTCATGTAATGATGGCATTTCTTTCGCGTGACTTCGTTCTCGAAATGATAAGAGCAAACAGAAGTGGCTTTATATAGCCATCTCACGTTATGTGCCTCTCCACGTGTACCGGCTACTGTATTTTGGATTTTTTTTTAATAATCCTCTCTAATTTAACGTTTGCAGTACGTGTGTTGAATATGCATCAAGTGTGTTGATACAAATGCTGTGTTAACAGGAAGCCATGCTGGACACATTTGTTACGGTGACAGACAGTGGAACTGCCTGGTTCACACCAGCGACAGCCCCTTGCATCTGTGGGCGTTGTATAAGCTATTAATGCAGGTATAAAGTTAGGAACGGTCACTACCGGAATATAAATTCAGTAATCACTTTACATGAATCATGCATTGATGTTGATAGCCCAGTGACGGGCTGTTGTAATCACAGTAATGAGATTCTGGGTTTTACGATTGGCGCGGAATTTCTTGACCCTTTGAACCACTGTCAGCTTCTCAAGAAGGACTGTTCCCGCACAGTTATTTCTGACAATTCATTACCGGCATGGTTTAATCAGTAAATGTCTTATTTATTTCGTTTAAACCTTTAAATCACAGTGGTTCGTATATGCTGCATATCACATTACATTACATCACATTACATCACATCACATTACATTACATCACATGACATGACATCACATTACATTACATCACATTACATCACATCACATTACATTACATCACATTACATCACATTTTGTACGCACATTTCATATTAAAACTGTGCGTTTTGCTGACACAGTATATCTGTATGTTTCTTATGACTAACAAGACAGGCAATGTACGTATAAACGTAAAATTGAGGCGCGTTCGCGTAACCATTGTTGCCGTGGAAAAGCAGTAAGTATTACATATTCTGAGTGTGTGTCTGTAGCCTTAGTTATCCAGCATGTAAAGCGCATGCGCTGTGTTATACTGTCATCTGTGGCCTGTCCGGCTGTACCATATTTTTCCACATTATCTCATAAACGGCGCGATTTTCGTAAACACGTTATTGAGCCTAAAATGTGTTTTGATTTTCTCTACAATTTTCCTGAAAAATGTCTCATTCTAAGAAGAATTCAGCGAGATATTATCATAAATGTACATAGGTCATCATGTAAAGTACCTGCTATTCTTGTCAGATTGTTAAGGAAAGTTGAATTTTCCCGACAGATTTTCGAAAAAGCGTCAAATATGAAATATAATGGAAATCCGTCTAGTGGGAGTCTACAGACAGACAGACAGACAGACAGACGGACAGACTGACAGACACGACGAAGCTAATAGGGCAGTTTTGTTCTGAGATCCATACAAAACACATATATATACACTGTGTGGACAGAATGTAGAATTTTTTTACGTTAAACCGCGTGGTACATAAAGTAACCACTGGGCTTTAAAGGATTAATCTTAAAATTTTGTCGCTGTTAGCTATTTGGTCAATTTTCTCGAGTTAAACCTCTAAAATGCCGATCCCAGTGGCCTTGCGGTCTAAGGCGTGGGTCTGCGGCCGCTCGCGTACTAGGATCGTGGGTTCGAATCCCACCGGGGCCATGGATGTCTGTCTCTTGTGAGTGTTGTGTGTTGTCAGGTAGAGGGCTCTGCGACGAGCTGATCCATCGTCCAGAGGAGTCCTACCGAATGTGTTGCGTCTAAAACTGTGATCGTGAAGCCACGAAAAATGAAGCGGCCTAGGCCCCCAAGGGGCTGTCGGGCCATTTGGGGGGGGGGGGGGGGAAACCTCTAAAATCCACTTCTTTTCAGCAATTAATGTCCCTCCACTTTGCGTGACGAGATATTGTAACCATCTCTTTTTTTTCCGTTCTTGATAGTTACATTTCTGTTTACGTCTGTGCTAGATCCCATTCCGTGTGTGAGTGAGTGTGTCTTAAGCCGGGATTAGACGGCGCGTGGCTCGTCCAGTGACGTGACGTCACTTGCTCGGTCAACAGATCGGAACAGAAAAGACAATCTGGCTACACGACGCGGCGCAGCTCGGCAAATGGCCGACCAGCCGTGTAGCCGCAACAGCTGCCTGCGCCGAGTCCCTTTGAGGATCGTGTTAAAACCGCCTCTGAGGCGATCGCACGAGCCTCGCTCCACCAATTACACTCCGTGCCGCGCCAGGCCGATTACACGGCGCGTTTGAATATGATTCTTTGTCAGTGACGTCAGTTATGACGTAAAACGTGCCGAGCCACGCACCGTCTAATCCCGGCTTTATGAGAAAAAGAAATCTGCGAAAGTGTTGTCAAGCTCATAGCTTTTACCCACTGTCTTGCACGGCGTGCCGTAGACATTGTAAAATATTGCGAGTGACTGACAAATGTGGAGTGCGGTGCCTCACGCTGTGTCGGTCTTGACACAGTGTAGGCGTGTCAGACACTGTTCGTCTTAAGCCGGGATTAGACGGCGCGCGGCTCGTCGAGTGACGTGACGTCACTTGCTCGGCCAACAGATCGGAACAGAAAAGACAATCTGGCTACACGACGCGGCGCAGCTCGGCAAATGGCGGACCAGCGGCCTTGCTCGGGTAGGTTCGGCTCGGCTTGTGGAATAAGTCGTGTTGTTCTATGAACTTACAAATGTCCTCGTTTGACCACTCCATTCTAGCCAATACAAATTGTGGGACAGAAAATTTCACTCTTCGCGCACCCCGACAGCAGAAAACAAAGACCAGACCTAAGTGTATAGAGACTTGGACGAGACTGGCTTGGCGCGTAGACTGTAAGCCCCGTGTAGCCGCAACAGCTGCCCGCGCCGAGTCCCTTTGAGGATCGTGAAAAAGCCGCTTCTGAGGCGATCCAACGAGCCTCGCTCGCCCAATCACAAGCCGCGCCGCGCCAGGCCGGATACACGGCGCGTTTGAATACGATTCTTTGTCAATGACGTCAGTTATGACGTAAAACGAGCCGAGCCACGCGTCGTCTAATCCCGGCTTTACGCACCTGCAAGACATATCGGCGTTGTTACATTTGTCACATCGTCATTATATTATGTATTGTCCTTGAACATTTTTCTTGGTATAAGAAAAACTTTCGACTTTTGGACTGGTTTAAATCGAATTGCCGGCAATTCTGTATTGTAGTCCTGTGGTCCTTCTTCACATCTCGATCAATATACCGGTTATCTTCATTGAACTCGTTTTGCAACCAAACTTACAATCCAAAATTTCAAATTTGAGCTAAATTGTCTTTTATTATTTTGCTGAGATGAACTATACAACGTCAGTGTTTTGTGTTGAGTGTTTTGTGCAAATAAAATGCGCCGAAGTTGGGTTTTTTGTTTTGTTTTATTGCCTCTAGATAATAGCTTCAATGCGCCTTTCGAATGCTACACCCCTCCCAACCCGCCTGTCGGAAATGAGCCCTGGTGATGTTGAAATGTCGGCGATTCTGACGGAGTCAAAGATCAGAGATGAAAGATCGTGGACAAAGTAATTTCCCAGAATTCTCATCGAACGACGACGAGCCGTAACAACTCTTCAGTCATTATAGTGTATATTTGAACCCTGGAACCTTATGATTACTTCTCCGACGTCGCGTCATTTCAAATTGTCGCCGCTCATGTTGCTGTTTTGTCCCGCCAGAGAGCGTGCGTGTAGCTGTGTAGATATTACATGCCAGTACATAATCCACGTATGAGGGCGTTTCTTAGCTGACCTCTCACCTTCATGTAGTGACAAGGTTAAAAATTGGTGGAAAAATACATCGATTCCCCGTGCCTTCGTGCCATCGATAGGAAATAGTCTTATGTTCAACTTTTTGCTTAACATAGCGGTGCTCAGGAAAAAGTTCCATGGCGACGTAACATAAAGAAAAATGGACTTGCACGCGAAACAATTTTCGTGAAAGGGTTGATATTAATTTAAAATTAAAGCAGAGAGTGAGTAAATTTGATTACCGTAATTTGTTGGGCCCTGTGAAAGGCTCGCTGGACAATCTTCCACAGCTAACGAACGTAACTCGCCATCATCTGACAGCTGTCCATCGTGCGAAGTTGAGGGGTTGACAGCCAGTCAGATCCCCACATTTTATGGAACCCGAATGTTTATTACTGTATCAGTGAAAGCCCGCCACTTGTGCTTATCCTGACCCATATGAATCCAGTCTACGACCTCCCATGCTACAGAGTGTTCCGCTTGAAACCGGCCCGCTTGCACCGCGAAATCAAGAAAGGATTTGTGATAACACGGGCACAAAAATGTATCGGTTCACAAGGATCTCATTTCCAACGTCTTCTGTAACAATGTGTGCATTTAGTCTACCAAAAAGCCAAACGAAAAACATCCTTTGTTTATTTCGCCCTGCAAGAATGCCAGTTTTAAGTGGAACACTCTGTATTTGTTTAAGATTTGTTAAGAATTTTATAAGCAAAGCAAAACAGTATTGCGCACGTGACAACCCACGTGTCTGTGAAAGATTGTAGCCGGGTAGCACGAACCAGCAGCACCGGCGTAACTAGTTTGGATCCTGCCTTCGTTTGTTGGTTGAGCGTTCACGTATTTCCCGCGAGTGTGTGAGATGGTGCAGCGCTTAATACTCGTCGGCGTCAAGGGCTCTGTCGTCACCCCAGTGTCAGGCGCGGACCCAGAATTTTTCGTTGGGAGGGGAGGGGGCTTACCCTGAGGCTCTGTATAATTTATTTTTTGATTTCAAAAAATATGTTACAAAAATCATACCATAAATATAACTGTAACTTATCACTGTTTGCAACTGCATTTATTTGGACCTACACACAGATGTAACTGCATGTTCCATGACTCACTCACCTAATTTAAATCACAAGATCTGATGTTGTTTTTTTTTCTTTCTTTTTCTTTTTTTTTTTCTTCCAAAATTCCAGTTTTCTAGTCGTCAGCCGATTTCAGTGGCTGATTTCGGCAGAAGGGTAAGTCACGCAACACCCTGGTATCATTGTGTCTACAAAACCTGTGTTTTTTTTTATTAATTTTGATTTGGGAGGGCTACAGCCCGGCACCCTTCCTCCCCACCTTTGGTTGCACGTTTGACTGAGGTTGGTAGTCCACGTATTTCCTGCAAGAGAGCGGAAATTTTTTCCGTTATGAATCATATGTGGATGTTCTTCATAAATATCAATGGGAAATTCGTTTCTTGGTGATGACGCGAAACGCAACCTCACCCTACATGTAAACCGACAATGAACACGTTGCGCTAAGTCGTGCATAAAGGTGTATAGTTTAATGTGTTTTAATTTTAGTGATTTTGTTTATGGTCGTAAATTGACCCCCCCCCCCCCCCCCCCCCCGTTCTTAGAAAGTGTGTATCTGCCAGTGTTCTATAAATCTTCACGTGTTCAGCCATAAAGCTGTCTGCTGTTTCCTTGGGATGACACGCACTTACGACGCACTTCACTTCTTTCTTATAGTTCTACCTTGCTGCGTTTCGAACGCGTTCTGTGGCGCGTAGAACACGTGGCGAGGAAGAACAGAGGCAGCTTAACCAGGTGAAGACTGTCAGTGAGTCTTCAGGGGGAGACTGTGACGTCTGACCTCCCCAACTCAGCGCTTCCTCCTCTTCTCGGTGTCCACTTACAGTTCCAGCCCAAAATACTACCCCTTGGGGTGAGAGTGTTGTGCTGTGAGGGGTTGTTTCTTGTGCATCGGTTATCGGCTGCTGGAGCTTGCTTTGTGAGGCCAGTGACATGATGTGTCAATTAGCGGGTGGAAGTGGGGTGGTGAAGAAATGGGGGCCTGGTACAGTCTGTGTCTTGTATAGTGTCAGTGTGGATTGCCAGTCGCATTTTGTCTGTTTGCACAATACATTAACTTAAACGGATATATATATATATATATATAGGCTACTGAGGGTAGCTCATACACGGAAATGTTTTAACTCTGGAACTGTTACTGTAAGTACCACCAGGTTTAACATTAAGGAGACAGCAATGTACGTATACACGTAACATTTTAACATTAAGGAGACAGCAATGTACGTATACACGTAACATTTTAACATTAAGGAGACAGCAATGTACGTATACACGTAACATTTTAACATTAAGGAGACAGCAATGTACGTATACACGTAACATTTTTAACATTAAGGAGACAGCAATGTACGTATACACGTAACATTTTAACATTAAGGAGACAGCAATGTACGTATACACGTAACATTTTAACATTAAGGAGACAGCAATGTACGTATACACGTAACATTTTAACATTAAGGAGACAGCAATGTACGTATACAAGTAACATTTTAACATTAAGGAGACAGCAATGTACGTATACACGTAACATTTTAACATTAAGGAGACAGCAATGTACGTATACACGTAACATTTTAACATTAAGGAGACAGCAATGTACGTATACACGTAACATTTTAACATTAAGGAGACAGCAATGTACGTATACACGTAACATTTTAACATTAAGGAGACAGCAATGTACGTATACACGTAACATTTTAACATTAAGGAGACAGCAATGTACGTATACACGTAACATTTTAACATTAAGGAGACAGCAATGTACGTATACACGTAACATTTTAACATTAAGGAGACAGCAATGTACGTATAAACGTAACATTTTGCCGCGGTCGCATGACCATTGTGAAGTGGAAACTCATTAAGTGTTACATATTTTGAGCGCGTGTCTGTAGCCTGCTTTTGTTATCCGGCACGCAAATCACATCTTCCCTGCCTCGTATTATTTGTGATATGTGGCCTGTCTGGCTGTGCCATATTTTTCCACATTATCTCATAAACGGTACGGAAGAAACGTCTTTGAACATAACATGTGTTTTTATTTTCTCTAAAACTGTCGTGTGGAACATTTCTCATTCTAAGAAGAATTCAGCGAGATAATATCGTTAATGTACATAGGTCTTCATGTAAAGTACCGTTATTCTTGTCAGATTTTGAATGAAACCTGAATTTTCTCGACAGATTTTCGGAAAGTCCTCAAACACTTAAGTTTCATGAAAATCTATCCCGTGGAGCAGAGGTGTTCCATGCGGAGAGACAGACGGACGCAGATACATGACGAAGCTAATAGTCACTTTTCGCAATTTTGCGAAGGCGTTTAAGAATTGTGCGTTCCGTTCGCACAATGTATATATGTTTTGTGTATTTTTTTCCCCCCCCCCCAATGGCTCGACAGCCCCTTGGGGGCCTAGGCCGCCTCATTTTTCGACGCTTCACGATCACACTTTTAGGCACACCACACTCGGTAGGACTCCTCTGGACGAGTGACCAGCCCGTCGCAGAGACCTCTACCTGACATCACACAACACTCACATAAGACAGACATCCATGCCCCCGGTGGGATTTTCGAACCCACGATCCCAGTAAGCGAGCGGCCGTAGACCCACGCCTTAGACCGCACGGCCACTGGGATCGGCTGTTTTGTGTATAGTTCTTAGAACAAAGAGTAATCATTTCCCTATACAGCATTAACTTGTTAATTTTTATAACCGAGATCGTGTGTGTTTACTGCGCGCTACAAACGGACTTTTTAAAATATTTTCCAGGTTCATCTTAGTTTTTATGGGGTTAAAACACGGTGGTTTCTGTATATGCCACCTGCTTCATCGTTCAGGCATTTTGCTGACGCAGTGTGCTTAGGGGTTTGTATGATTCTCAGCAAAAAGAACGATTACTTTCATAACAGAAGTGACGTATTTATTTTTGTAATGAGAACGCACTTTTTTCTGTTAGGTAGAAAGTGAGTATTATGAAAATTAATTTCAAGATTCACAGATTTTAAAAGAATAACCTACGTTGGTAGTAGCCCTTAATGTAGGCAAACCTGCTATCCGTACGTCGTTAAATAGACACGCGTAGGCTGCCATTTCCAGACTTACTGGTCTTTGTATTGTCTTTTGACTTCGTGTCCATCCATTTCGATTCTTCTTAGCTTTCATTTTGATATCACCTTCCTCTTTTCTTTGGCCGTCTTATTTGTCATTCTTATTTTGTCTTCGACGTATTTTGTCTCTTCATTTTCATCTTTTTTAACCTTTTTAAACCTTCCTTCATTTCTAAAAAAAATAAAGGAGGCTTTTGAGATCACCATTCTGTGTGTGTGTATGTGTGTGTTTGTCCCATTTCAAATTTTGAGATGTCTTACTGTATTGGAATCTAGCGACACTTTTAGGTTCTAAAGCGATGGGAAGACATTTGGCTTTTGTTAAGGTAATGTTTTTGTTGGCTGTAAAGTAACAATGTGGCAGAATTTATCGAAAATTTTCTTTAGCCTACGTTTTATGACGATAACTATATGCAGCATTGGAGATAGGGACGTACGGTACTTTGTACGTAAGTGGACGATGGACGTACGGTACTTTGTACGTAGGTGGACGATGGACGTACGGTACTTTGTACGTAAGTGGACGATGGACGTACGGTACTTTGTACGTAAGTGGACGATGGACGTACGGTACTTTGTACGTAAGTGGACGATGGACGTACGGTACTTTGTACGTAAGTGGACGATGGACGTACGGTACTTTGTACGTAAGTGGACGATGGACGTACGGTACTTTGTACGTAAGTGGACGATGGACGTACGGTACTTTGTACGTAAGTGGACGATGGACGTATGGTACTTTGTACGTAGGTGGACGATGGACGTACGGTACTTTGTACGTAGTGGACGATGGACGTAGGTACTTTGTACGTAGGTGGACGATGGACGTACGGTACTTTGTACGTAAGTGGACGATGGACGTACGGTACTTTGTACGTAAGTGGACGATGGACGTACGGTACTTTGTACGTAAGTGGACGATGGACGTACGGTACTTTGTACGTAGTGGACGATGGACGTACGGTACTTGTACGTAAGTGGACGATGGACGTAGTACTTGTACGTAGTGGACGATGGACGTACGGTACTTTGTACGTAAGTGGACGATGGACGTACGGTACTTTGTACGTAAGTGGACGATGGACGTAGGTACTTTGTACGTAGGTGGACGATGGACGTACGGTACTTTGTACGTAGTGGACGATGGACGTACTGGTACTTTGTACGTAAGTGGACGATGGACGTACGGTACTTTGTACGTAAGTGGACGATGGACGTACGGTACTTTGTACGTAGTGGACGATGGACGTACGGTACTTTGTACGTAAGTGGACGATGGACGTACGGTACTTTGTACGTAGTGGACGATGGACGTACGGTACTTTGTACGTAAGTGGACGATGGACGTACGGTACTTTGTACGTAAGTGGACGATGGACGTACGGTACTTTGTACGTAAGTGGACGATGGACGTATGGTACTTTGTACGTAGGTGGACGATGGACGTACGGTACTTTGTACGTAGGACGTGGACGTATGGTACTTGTACGTAGTGACATGAGTACGTACTATGTACAGTGGACGATGGACGTACTGGTACTATTGTACGTAAGTGGACGATGGACGTAGGTACTTTGTACTGTGTGGACGATGGACGTACGGTACTTTGTACGTAGGTGGACGATGGACGTACGGTACTTTGTACGTAAGTGGTGACGATGGACGTACATGGTACTTTGTACGTAGGTGGACGATGGACGTACGGTACTTTGTACGTAAGTGGACGATGGACGTACGGTACTTTGTACGTAAGTGGACGATGGACGTACGGTACTTTGTACGTAGTGGACGATGGACGTACGGTACTTTGTACGTAGGTGGACGATGGACGTACGGTACTTTGTACGTAAGGTGGACGATGGACGTACGGTACTTTGTACGTAGTGGACGATGGACGTACGGTACTTTGTACGTAGGTGGACGATGGACGTACGGTACTTTGTACGTAGGTGGACGATTGGTGACGATACGGTACTTTGTACGTAGGTGGACGATGGACGTACGGTACTTGTACGTAGTGACGATGACGTACGGTACTTTGTACGGTGGACGATGGACGTACGGTACTTTGTACGTAGTGGACGATGGACGTACGGTACTTTGTACGTAGGTGGACGATGGACGTACGGTACTTTGTACGTAAGTGGACGATGGACGTACGGTACTTTGTACGTAGGTGGACGATGGACGTATGGTACTAGTGTACGTAGGTGGACGATGGACGTAATGGTACTTTGTACGTAGGTGGACGATGGACGTACGGTACTTTGTACGTAGGTGGACGATGGACGTACGGTACTTTGTACGTAGGTGGACGATGGACGTATGGTACTTTGTACGTAGGTGGACGATGGACGTAATGGTACTTTGTACGTAGGTGGACGATGGACGTATGGTACTTTGTACGTAGGTGGACGATGGACGTACGGTACTTTGTACGTAGGTGGACGATGGACGTACGGTACTTTGTACGTAGGTGGACGATGGACGTACGGTACTTTGTACGTAGGTGGACGATGGACGTATGGTACTTTGTACGTAGGTGGACGATGGACGTATGGTACTTTGTACGTAGGTGGACGATGGACGTATGGTACTTTGTACGTAGGTGGACGATGGACGTATGGTACTTTGTACGTAGGTGGACGATGGACGTACGGTACTTTGTACGTAAGTGGACGATGGACGTATGGTACTTTGTACGTAGGTGGACGATGGACGTATGTGCACAGTATAAATTCTGTATGTAGATCTTTTGTTTATACTTGTTGGAAAAATTGAAAATAAAGCTCCTTTCATTTAAAAAAAGTAAATAAATTCTGTTTTGGTGATGATGCATATATTTTTGGTTATGTTCGACAAAACTGACTTTTTGAAATTCAGACTTAAATAAATTGTTCTTCATAACAATTAAACACGCAATAATAATGATAGTTATAGATATGCACGCCTAGGTGTGTATGTTGTAGAAAAGAGGATTGAGTTCTGCTGGGCACACCATCAATCTTCTTCGCTTTGCCTGTGTTTTTTGGGTGGGGTGGGTTGGGGGGGAGTGCTTGTTTCATGTTACCCAAGACTCTACCTTCAAATAGACCGTAATCATGTCTTTCGAAATGTACCAAACTACACAGCTTTACGCCAAGAAAACATAATCACCACAGCTGTAACCTCAAATTTCGAATCTACTTCAGTACTGTTGTTCCTGTTATTCTTCTTCTTCTTATCATCATCATCATCATCATCATCATCATCATCATCATCATCATCAAGCCGTTTAGCAGAATGAAAATTGCTTTTCAAGGCTTGTCTGTACCCAAGGGCGACTCTTCCTTATATCCTAAAGTTTTGCAATAAGCTTCACAGGACGATTTGTTTTCCAGGAATTGCTTTTTATTTCATGCTGACGCACGGTAACTGAGATCATTCTTTCCTCTCTCAAATTTCTATACGGATATCTCATTCAGAAATCTGAGGACTCGCCTATTCAAAAGAGGCCGAAGTACTGAGAGTTGACAGTACTAGACAAGGTCAACAAGCGGTACAGTATGTTGATAAACCCTCACCCTCCCCTCTACTCCCCTACAGCACAGTCTGCACTGTCGACGGGTTTACTGTACAAAGACGCCTAGAAACTAAATCATCGTCTTGGAAAGGAGTTTGGAAGCGATCATCCATCTGCGTTTGAAAGATAGGGGTACAGATGCCGACAAAGAAAGGGCAAAGCGCAAGGAAGAATGCAGAACGGGATGACAGATTGTTAATGGGTAACGGATGGCGAATACAGCATCCAGGAAATGCAAGAAGATGGATTAGCCATGATTCGATGACAAATGGGTTTAGAAGTTTAGATAAATTTTTAGAGAGAAATGATTGAAGGGATATAAAGACAAAATTTATTTTCAGGTTTTGGGTCGTAACGTTGTATTTTATGAATTTATTACAACACTGATCATCAGAACACTCATAGAATTAAGATTATAATTTAAGCCCGATTTATTTCGATCATAAAGATTATTATCGAGGGTGTCATTATACGAAATAACCGCGAGTTATTGCAGATCTACATCATAAAGTATAAATAGTTAGATTTAATATGCTATATGTTTAAAATTATGATTATGAGACCGCTTTAACACAGCTTTTAAAATTGGCAATTGTTTTCCAAAATGTGTTATTAATTATTGGGAGCTCGTAAAATTATTTTTGTCTTGCTGTACATAATTACTTTACGACGTAGCTGCAGGAGTAGTTCTGTAGTTAATTTTGTAGCCAGACCTTCCACATGGACTAGACTCCAGGCTTAATAACAGACCTGTTCCTACAGCATTCTGATGAACAGTTTTATGACCCGCTATAATAAATACTGTTCCGATTTAGAGAGATGTTTTAAAATCGTTTAATAATTGTCTATTGAATTAGAATAATTATACCTTAATGACGTAAGCCTGTCTCAGTTCATGATATTGTGTATAATGTCGTCGTTAATTACTGAATGTTAAAAGTGACGCGTTACCGTACTAGTCGTTGGCACGCAACCTCTTAAACACACGCACCAACACGTGCTGTGCAGCCTTTGTTGGTAGGCGTGTGGAAATTACACGTATTTCTGCCATGAAGATTGAGGCAGCAGGATTCTCCGATGCTTTAGTAATCCCACACAAAGCTGCAGGTTGCCATAAACCACAAGACCACAGTCTGGAATAAACAGGGATGTTTTGACACGTCTTCTGAAAATTATGAATTTCTCATTGCGTAATTTGCAGGAGTAGAATGTCCTGTTGTTTAATTATGTTGTTTTTTCTTGTTATTGCATTTTTAGATATTGTTATTTCGATACTACTACTACTACTACTACTACTACTACTACTACTACTACTACTACTACTACTACTACTACTATGATGTGGGTGAAGATTTGTATTTATATTTGTAATTTATTTATCGATTCTGTCAGCCTCTCGGACTATACAGCGTCGAGTGATTTTATGATAACGAATTTGAAGGGATGCGGAGGTCGTGGTCCAGTTGTAATTTACCTGGAAAGTCTAAGGAAAACCACGAAAAATCCCCGGATTTGATAGCGGATATTCCGGCTGAGTTTCGAATTGGGCATCTCCAGAATACAGACGTTGACGGTCTTTATACTTTGCATATAGGCCTGTCATTTTATAGGAATCAATGTGCTGGTGTCACTTGTGGTATTAAAAGCAGTTTTGTGTTTTGCCGCTTGGAAAAGGCTGAGGAAGGCTGTCAAAGGGAACTGAAGTGTGGATCACCAGGAATGTTTTGTGCGCGTAGTGTCGTGTGAAGTACCGGGCGTTGTATGAAGCTACAGATCTTGATCAGGTGTGCCTGAGAGGAGGTCTTAGTACTCACGGTATGTGCCAGAAGGAAAGGTACAGAACAAAAGAGAATTGTTCCCGTCTCAAATCCCTTTTGGACCTGAAAGGAGAGGTTATCGGCTAAATAGGCAGGACGGTCGTACACTGGACGAACCACGTACATTCTTACTAGAGAAGATGAAAATTATTTTTGCAGATTAACGTTTCAGCATGTTGTGGCGGTCGTTCATCGACTCTTGAGTTCTGAGCGGGCGTGTCCAACAGTGTGCCCCATTTCACCCACCAGTCGACATCGTACAGATGCGGTGTGGAAGGTGAGGGAGGCACGCTGTTAGCCACGCCCGACCAGAGCTCACCAGTCGTTGAACGAAATATATATCGCTTTGAACGATATCAGAAAAGATGTTCCAAAATTCTAGGAGGTACGTCTTATTTAATTTCGCGTTGGTTCTATTTGGAAGAGCGATTTCTCTCTTAATACGTCTCAAACCACATGAAAGAGGGACAATTTTGTGACATAATTGCTTCGATAATGGTGACCAACGCCGAGGTGTTGTATCACGTCACGCTTTATAATAAGGCGCTAAAATCTCTGAACTTGATTGTCTGTGTACCTCTGTGATACTGTTTGTGGTAAAGATTGGTCGTAAGCTTAATTTTAACGATTTTAAGTTTTATCCACACTATGCTTACGGTCACACTCAGCTCAAGGTAAGGTCTCGCTCAGCTCAAGGTACGGTCACGCTCAGCTCAAGGTACGGTCTCGCTCAGCTCAAAGTACTGTCACAATCAGATATTTGGTTAGAGTATTCACACCATCGCTCTTGAGGCACTTGAACGCCGTTCACTTTGCTTTAAGCATGTTCAAAAATTTTACCAATTAAGGTTCGGCGGTGTTGCATTAGTTTTGGGTAGAATATTTTTTTTTTTTTTTCGCAGAATGCTCTCTGTACCTTGATCGTCCCGTCACTTCAGCGTGACCGTTGGTATGCACATGCATGTAAATACAGGCAGAGAATATTTTCCATGACCGTGTGCTTACCATAAGTGATCGCTTAGTGTGAACCAGTGTTAATAATTCGCCATCGTGTTGATCAGAAGGCAAGTGCCAAGCGACATCAGGGCAAGAGAGCGCCGTTTGAGTTTCACCGGGGCTGAAACGCACTCAAGTTGCAAGAGCAGGCTAAGCTTCAAGCAGCTTCAGTCAACATTTGAACTGCGTAACGAAATGTCAACTACTTGTCGCGGATCTGGGGTTCTCACAGCAGCGTTGATTAAGATTGAAGTGTTCCGGGATGTGACGCCGTGTAGATTAGCAAGAATTTACGGACTTCTCGGAGGAGCGTGGTGCCCCCGTCTTCAGGGTGAAGCACCTCAGGAAGAGTGGATTTGTACTGCTTAAACCTGAAGATAGAAATACTGCATTGATTCGAAATGTCGACGACTCCATACCAATCGACTGGGCGTAACATTACGGAAGATTTTAATCCTGAGCAGCATTGCTGTGGAATTTTAGACCAGAATTCACTGACAGAGGTGTAAACGCTGAAGAACCAAATTACTTGTGGCGTAAGCCGAAACTTCTTAGAGGAACTCGCAGTGTCAAACGTCCGTTTCTTTGAATGTGGTAGAAATGCTGACCAGGCACGAGTGTCGCTGGTCGTAAGCGAAGTGACATCAGGCACGACACACGACGGTAAGCTGCAGAGTGCCGGCTGTTTGATCGTCACTTGTCTTGGCGGTGCAAGTACTTTTACACTGAAGGTCGTCTGTCCCCGTTCTAAAAAACTGGGAGTAGTTTATCGTGTAATTGGTGATGTAATATTCCAGACAGGGACGTCGTTTTTTGTTATGTCATCCGGGATACTTGTCAGTTCAAAAGAAAAATAGAGGAAGAAGAATAAGACTAAGGGAAAAATGACTGAAAATAAGAAGGTAAACACGGTCTTGTCATGGTTCAGGCGTTTAGTGGCGGGAATTTTATCGTTGAGCTTCGAGTTCGATTCCAGGCCAGTCAATGTAAGATTTATAGTGGACAAAATGGCGCTGGGAAAATTTTCTATCGGAGTACTTTGGCTTTTCCCTGTCACTGTCATTTCACCAATTATCTGCGCCCATTCAGCTATCTCAGAAGCTCTATCATCTTAGCAACTGACAGCGTCGATTAATAACACACGTACGTAGAAACAGTGACAGTACATTCTGGCGGAAGAGTCGGACCCCCCTGCTGTCAAGTCGGCCCACATGTAAAGTGTTAAGTTCACCTCTGCGCTCTCTAAGAAACTTACTGTATGCGCACAGACTTGTAGCTTAACCCGGATGATTATTGTCGCAAGAGTAACTGGCCTTGTTGCTGATCGCAGTCTAGGAGAAGAGCCCGGCCAGAAATGCGATGGATGCGCATGCGAAAGATTTCATGGCTAATGACAAGTCGCTACTATCCATCCTGAAATCATTCGGTCCAAGACTACTAACTTTATCGCTTCACTCACTCGCTACTCGAAACGCCTGACGTTTTTGGTCTGTTGGTAGCAGAACTGCCTGTCGCTAGTACCAACAGCAGTCCAGAAGCTTTGTCTATAGCCAGCTCTCCCCTGCACCCCGAGGGAATGTTTCCATGACCCGTGATCTTTCAGTGTGAGTCCGTCCTCTGTGTGTTGTGTGTAGGCAAAGCAGAACCATGCTGATCGACATTTCAACATTTCGGTGAACTGCGTGCTGTTTGCTGTTAGGGCACCATATTATGCACACGCATATACAGTATGACATTATTCCTGTGTTGATGTGCCTTATAACGCTTTTGACAAATGCAAAATCTTGTTCTCTGTATGCTTTGCGTGCAGTGTTGGTTGCGCTCTGTTTCAACAGCCATTGGATTCTGGCAACATTATACCTGCAAGTGTACTCTCCCTAGCCCCATGCATTGTGTTAATTTCAATCGGTAACTGCAAGGATTATGTTCAGTTAACTGTTTTCCGTGTGCACGTAATGGAGGCGTATTGAGGAGTTGAGGTATACATCCACTCATTCTTAATCTTGATACTAGATGGAGATGAGTGGTCAGTTTCACGACACGGCCGCTTTAATCACGGGGAAAGAGTCCCCAGTACCCTGTGGAGTCTGCATTCCTTGGCGGTGGACAATACCTGATCATAGGTTTCAGACACGTATAACCCTTTGAAGACAAAATCAGCGTGAAAGTGTTTTGTGTGAAGTGATCGCCATCTTGTTCTGATAAGGATAGTATTGAGATGGTGGATATGGGGCATTGGTAGAATGTTACTGACAGGGGAGAATCGAAGTACTTGAAGGAAAACATGTCGCAGTACCACTTTGTTTCTCACATGGACTGGCCCGGAATCGCACCCGGGCCTCCGCGATTTGTGGCGGACGACGCACCCCTTGAGTCCTGGCGCGCCCTTCTGCGTGTCTATTAATTTTATTGATTTTATAGTTATTTTTGTGAACTTACTGCTTGATTACAGATCTGTAGAATCTTCGTAAAATTTGTCCAATTTAACGTAATTTTTCAGCATCACAATACAAAGCACATTTTATGCACAACGTGTAGATGTTTTTGAGATCTGCCTCGTATATGTGGACCAAATGCTACTTCCTGTTAATCACAGCTGTATATTTAAATGTAGGTAAACAGTTACATGTTTCGGCTTAGTTATCATCAGGCTTGAAAAGAAAAAATTAGAACTGTATTATTAAATATTCAAGTTGAGATATCAACTTATTACATTAATTAATACTTTTTAATATTAATTATTTCATAAATATTAAATTGATGGCTGTAAGTATTAATGTAACAATTTGAGATCTCACATTGATTATTTAATATTATAGCTGTATACTTCATCTGAAGAATGGAGAAGATCAGTTGGACCGATCGTGTGAGAAATGAAGAAGTATTACACAGAGTCAAGGAGGAGAAGAATATCGTACATACAATAAAAAGAAGAAAGTCTAACTGGATTGGTCACATCTTGCGTAGAAACTGCCTTCTGAAACACGTGATTGAAGGAAAGTTAGAGGGAAGGATAGAAATGAGGGGAAGACGAGGGAGAAGACATAAGCAGCTATTGGATGACCTTAAGGAAAAGAGAGGATACTGGAAATTGAAAGAGGAAGCACTAGATCGCAGTCAATGGAGATCTCGCTTTGGAAGAGGCTACGGACCTGTCGTAAGACAGACTGCAGAATGAATGAATTAATGAAACTTCATCTGTTTAATTTCCATAAGCAGCCTGATGATGGATTAACTTTAAGCCGAAACATGTAGCTGTTTGAAATATATAGTTGTGTTTAACGTAAGAATATTGGTTCTTTATTGTTATTGTAACACAACGGGATGAATCGCCTCAGAGTCTACTTGTCTAGTTCCAATATTTCATTAGTAACGAGCAGGGTCAGGGTTATTTCCTGAAACGCCAGGTATCGTAAGTACATATCTGTGTGTCAAGACATCGGCCAGTGCCTGCGTGACCACTCCTTTGCTAAGCTGTATGTCTTGTGCATGATGTTTTTACTTTTGCGTTTGACTGTACGTCTAACATTTCGTTTCTACACAGTTCTGTTGACACGTCTTGAATCAACTTAACGAACTTCCTCAAAGTACACAGTTTCGTCACCATAAGACGTAATGGTGTGTCGGCGTTGATATAGGCACAGTTCGGTTTGCTGTCAACTTTCACATTTGGCGAAGATGACTTATGATTATGTGGCTAAGATGAGGCCTGCGTTCCAGGTAGTGCCTACAGTTTGCATGTGTCTTCTCTGGACAATGTAATATGTAGTTAATTTAATATCCTGGTTCATCCAATGTCTGATGACGCTACTTAAATATAATTTTATGTTAGTACTTGGTGTTTCGTATGGATGTGACACCTGATGTCACTTTAAGTGATGAACATGAATTGAGCGTTTCAAATTGTTCATTGTGTAGGGCACACTAAGTGTTGTATCCTATCTAATAACTGTACTACCATAGCATACAGTGTCTACCGTGATAGTATGGTTCTGCATTGGCCAAACGGGACGTTCGTATCCCTTTAAATGTAACGCTTCACTGCCGAAAGGGACAGTGCTGTCCCGCCCTGGTGCAGGCATGGGCATTTAAAGCGGCTACATTGGGATTGAAATTCCGATAAAGGTTAAATAATTGTAGGCTGAGGGTGTTTGAGAAGAGCTGAGGAGAATACCATATAAACCCGATTATAAGGCGACTCCGTCTGTCCTTTGAGGTGCTTAAAAAAAATTCAGAACATTTAGAAAATGTGATTTAAACGTGAATGACGTTTCATAGATGCAGATATGAAACTAAAACATTAAGAAACCTGTAACTGGAGTAGTGAATGAGAAAGAACCACCCTATACCATGCCTTATTAGTCGCTGTTTACTAGGAAATTACCTATCCTTGATGTGTTATTGGGAAATGCTGTAAGGCCTCGCTTATAAGGCGATTCTTACTTTTTTATGCGGCTGTTGCCGAAAAAATCGCGTTTTATATTCGGGCTTATGCGGTATTTGTCTTGTGAAGGCGCACGCCATTGACTGTTGGCACGACCTAAATAACCTATATAACATTCATTATATTCTGACACACGTCCGTCAAGAGAGTTCTTTTTCTTGAAACGCTGTAGCCTTCATTCTGAATAAACAAACAAAAATTATGCAATGTCACCAATTACGGGATTATGATGTGCTCGTGATAAAGCAGTTAGAATTAAAGCAATGAGTGCTTGACTTTGACAAGGGCAGTAAAGCAATCGTAAGTTAAATTGGTGCGAATATAGATGATGGTAGCGTGTGAATCGGCCAGCTGCGCCAGTGCCATCTGCAGCTGTGCAGTTCAAACTCAGTTCCACAAATTTGTTGCTATTCAGAGTAAAGCTGATGTTGGTGGTACAGCGCCAGAATAAACACACAAACCGCCTTATCTGTCACAGTTGTTATTGTTTCTGTGTAAAGCCGCGTTTCCACGATTGGTATATTTGACACACATTTGTCACTTGTGAATACCGCGTCGTGGGAACGATGCACTTGTAAAAATATTTGCCACTTGTCCGTTTATCACTGACTGTCGGTAAGTGTGACACAAGTCAAAGGAATCACCGACGTGATACTTGTTGCATTCCCACGACTCGTTTATACTTGGCAAGCAGAGAAGTGGCGCGTGTGTGTGGACAGTCTCGCGCAGTACGTCGAATGGTGATTGACCAAGTATGCGAATCGTGGGAACGCGATCACAGTGACCAGGCAAACATTTGGCAAGTGTACTCCAGTAGGGAATGTTTGCCAGATAAACCTGCCGTGGGAACAGTATTCACTTGGCTCCTTGTGCATTGCAGAATTACTGTAGCATTTGTCAAATATACCATTCGTTGGAACACCGCTTAAGCTAAGTGAAGTAATGAACACCATGTTTTACTCTTCTGTGTATCATTTAACCTCTCTTTCTGCCTCTTTTCTTCCCTCTCCCTCACTGGTTCCATATATAATTAGCTCCTTCATTTCGTGTTGATAGTTTCAAAAACATCCACTGCCGTTTAATCCTTCAGTTCTTTATTGTCGTGAAAAACTTCAGTATTGGATACACGGTTTTTCAGTATCGTGATTTGCATTCTCTTATGCGTAGTGTGGTGTGGTGGTGTGGTGGTGGTGGTGGTGGTGGTGGTGGTGGTGGTGGTGGTGGTGGTGGTGGTGGTGGTGGTGGTGGTGGTGGTGGTGGTGGGTGGCGGTGGCGGTGGCGGTGGCGGTGGCGGGGCGGGGCGGTGGCGGCGGCGGCGGCGGCGGCGGCGGCGGCGGCGGCGGCGGCGGCGGCGGCGGCGGCGGCGGGTGGTAAGGTTGCGGATGAAGGAGGTCTTCAGTTACGAAGGGGTTTGACGTGATACTAACAACTTAGCATGTTAATGAAACTTCTCACAGTGTTTCCGACTGGGAATGATTCTGTGGGACTGCAGTCATGCGTGGTAATAGCAGTGCGATATTGTTATTGCAGTACCAGTTGCTATCTATACGACCAGCTGTCAGTGTATAGGCAGTTAGTTGTACTTGTGCTCAGCATGATATGAGACATATGTACACGGTAAAGGTAAAGTTATTATTTCTATACGCGCCATTTAGAAGTAGTGGAGATATAGCTTCATCCATTCTTAACCTCGGCACCAGATGGAGATGAGTGGTCAGCCTCAAGCCCCGGCCGACCCACCAGGAAATATCCCCCGGTGCCCATTGTATAGGAGGCTGTGTGGGGCCCAGGAGCTGGTTTGGACTTTTGAGAAGAGGTAAATCTCCCATTCCGGGATTAGAACCACGGATCGTCAATCCCTTATCCTAGTCACGATACTGACTATGATATCCCGACAAAAGGTAAAGTTTTATTGATGGTGAAGCAAATCACTGTGCTTTAGGGGATGAAACACTGTATTTTTGCGTTACGTGATTTGTTTTGTAGTGATATCTACTGCAGAACATGTTACACACCCCTTACTTTATTTTGTAGTGATGTCTACTGTAGAACATCTTACACACCCCTTACTTTGTTTTGTAGTGATGTCTACTGTAGAACATCTTACACACCCCTTACTTTGTTTTGTAGTGATGTCTCCTGTAGAACATCTTACACACCCCTTACTTTGTTTTGTAGTGATGTCTCCTGTAGAACATCTTACACACCCCTTACATTGTTTTGTAGTGATGTCTACTGTAGAACATCTTACACACCCCTTACTTTGTTTTGTAGTGATGTCTACTGTAGAACATCTTACACACCCCTTACTTTGTTTTGTAGTGATGTCTACTGTAGAACATCTTACACACCCCTTTGTTTTGTAGTGATGTCTACTGTAGGACATCTTACACACCCCTTACTTTGTTTTGTAGTGGTGTCTACTGTAGAACATTTTACACACCCCTTACTCGAGGCAGCGTTATTACGCTTTGCGAGTAAGATCTTTTAATATTCAGATTCGACGTTTCGTGAAGACCAACACGTAGGTGGCAACTTTTAACACCGGTGCAACGTCCAACAGGTGTGTAACGTCAATTCCTGGTGTCCTCCGCCATTTGCGCAGTCGTCCGATAAAGGACCGAAACCAAGTTTAATTATGTCTGTGAACTTTGCACTGACGTGTGCTTCATAGCCGGAGGTGTCGGAGAGTAGGCAGATGGGCAAACGAACGGACAGGAAGTGGATACTTTGCGCGGTGACGTCATAGGCTTGGGGCGGAATTGGATGGACGTAACTTTGATGCAATAGGTCATTCTGTAATGAACGCCAATTCATGAGCTGGGAGGGTGTTGTAAGCCAAGCGACTAAAGCCGATGAAATAGGATATGGCCAAATGTCGGTACACAGTCCGTTAGCAGAGGTGTTGGTCAGGTTAATGAATGCTGCTTTTATGATTGACGCGTAGTGATTTTTAGGTGCGTCAGCAATCCTGCGACGCAGACCTCACAAAATGTTTGTGTAGGTTTATTTGATAGTTTCTGGCCTGTGAAATTTTTAAGTGTAAGGGTAGGAGCGAGTCAGTTGTACGGAGAAGGCGATAGCGGATTGGCGGACGAAACAAAACAAATACCCTCCCCCTTGCCACCACTCGCACAGAGTAGGTCCGCCCGCCAGCTGCTCTAGTTCTTCACCAGCCAGAAATTAACAAATGAGCCGTACTAGCTTAGCCCGCCAGCTAAGTGAGTTTGTGCCTGACGGGCTGGACTGCCGAGGGATCGTGGTTTGATTCCCGGAAGGGGCAGCAGATTTGTTTTTTCTTTTCTAGGGGGTCCAAATAGGCTCTGGAGGGGGCCCACCCATCGCCATATTTAATTGGTACCGAGAGTGAAACAGGCGGGGCGTAAAGCTGACCACTAACAGCTATTGTCGAGGTTAAGAATGAATGGAGCTGTACCTCCACTTCCCCATATGCCTTCATGACGTACACAGGAACAACTTTATCTTCTCCTTTGTTTGAAGTAGTTGCTGTGTAGACTGTGGGCCGGGACAGGGTAGTCGGTATAGCGACTCACTACGGGCTGGACGGTCCGGGGGTCGAATCCCGGTGGAGACGAGTTTTCCGCACCCGTACGGACCGGCCTTGCAGCCCATCCATCCACCTGTAAAAGGGGGGTCGGGTCTCTTTCCCGGGGGTAAAGCTGCCGTGGCGTGGCGTTGACCACACACCCCCATCTAGTGCCGAGGTTAAAGAAAGAGTAGACCTATACCTCTACTCCCCCTCTGGGCCTTCATGACCTGCTCTAGGGTGAACTTTACCTTTACCTTTACCTTTACTGTAGACCGATGTGAACACATCATCTACACTTACGGCCCGGTACTGCCGTAGTACCGACACCTTCAGGCTTCTCATAAAAAGGCCATTTTAGCTGTAATGTGGGTTCCATTATGAACGAAGGAGCTGCAGAAATACAGACGTGACGTAGTTATCATGGCCGTGCAGTCGGAACACGCTTCACTGTAATCCGTGGAGGGCAGAAAAATAAATGAAGATTATGAGAGGTGTTACAGTCTTCGTACGTGTGTGGAACGTCTTCTGTTGTTGTAAGGGAATACAGATTGGGGGTCAGTTCTAAACATTTCTGAAGATGGCGTGTTATTTCTTAAAGATTGCTCAGTTGTCTTGTGTTTTGAAAAGAACACAACGTTTCGGAAACTGAATCTGTTCCCATCTTCAGGTGAAAGAATTGGTATGCTTCTGCTGTGTTGGGATGGACAGAAAGAGCTAGATCTGGTGCAGAGGCGCACCGATTTGACAGAAATCTGAGCGCCGTTTCAAAAATTCTATGTGCCCTAACGGTGAAATGAAGCGACTTCCATTACTGAAGACCCACGAACATTAGGCGCCACCGTACACAATCTAGTCGCCCGGGCGATCTGGCGCCCGGGATTTTTGTCCTAATCTTAGTGATTTCGAATAGCTTGTACTATTGCTCAGTAGGCACCATCCCACCCTTAACCTGAGGATGGAAACAAATCCATTTTCCGAAACACTCTGCTAATTTTGTACCATTGAAGATGTAAGAGTGCAGAAAGCAAGACGTGCTGAACAGATTGACGTGATAGGGCACGTACTGGCCCAAAAACTTCGAAGGCAGAGGTCACTTTGCAAACATATGCCAAGATTCGAGAATGGTATTTTAATAGACCTGAAAGGCTCATAATGTTGATACTTCTTGTTTAGGATATGGTTCTTTACAAAACCACTTACAAGGAGAAATTAAAAATGTGGTTGGACGAAGGGAACGTCACTGGTAAAATTTCTTCCTAGAACGAGCCATGAAGGCCCAGAGGGGGAGTAGAGGTATAGCTCTACTCTTTCTTTAACCTCGGCACTAGATGAGGGTGGGTGGTTAACTCCACGCCCCGGCCGCTTTACCCCCGGGAAAGAGACCCGGTACCCGTTGTACAGGAGGCTGGGTGGGCCCCAGGGCCGGTCTGGACGGGTGCGGAAAATCTCGCCCCCACCGGGATTCGATCCCCGGACCGTCCATCCCGTAGCGAGTCGCTATACCGACTGCGCTATCGCGGCCCACACACACACATATACATATATTTATATAAAGCCTGACACATGTCACAAGACACATACAATTTGTACCACACAATCAAACTGAGCACATCTCCAATTTGTACTACACAATCAAACTGAGCACATCTCCAATTTGTACTACACAATCAAACTGAGCACATCTCCAATTTGTACTACACAATCAAACTGAGCACATCTCCAATTTGTACTACACAATCAAACTGAGCACATCTCCAATTTGTACTACACAATAAAACTGAGCACATCTCCAATTTGTACTACACAATCAAACTGAGCACATCTCCAATTTGTACTACACAATCAAACTGAGCACATCTCCAATTTGTACTACACAATAAAACTGAGCACATCTCCAATTTCTTCCCCAAAATTCTACGAACTTTCAACAGTCTGGCAGCCTCACTGACAATCGCGCCATGATGCAGAAAGACAAACAAAACAAAATCGCCGTATTGCGTCGTGCTTGATATAAGCTACGTCACTGGTACGTGGTGACAAAGAGTAAAGACGTCAAGTCGACAGGGCCGATGTGTCTAGAATCAAAGGCTTGAAAAATTGACATTTCCGACCAATAATCTAGCAGAGGGAAGAGTTTATCCGGGATGTGCGAAGTGCGATGCAGACTGTCCACGCCCGACTTACGCATTGGTTGCCTTCTGGTAGGTCCGGAGCAAGTCGAATGTTGCTCAAGTCGGGATTGAATATACACATGGTTTACTATACATGCATGTACAAGGCAGTCCAGTTGAAATCCAAACTCCAGCACACTGGAACCTGATCGGCCGCAGCATGACCGCCCCGCCGCCTGTGTTATTGCCCAACAGCATTCTTCCGCCACCTTCGCCTCATTATGCTTTCGTGCCGGAAGGAAAAATTCCGCGCGCATTTCATAGATTTTGTTATTTAAATTTTTTGTACTTGTTTTAAATTGGCATTTAAATTTTAAATTTGGTCGGTCCATGTGAGATTTGTGGTGGACAAAGTGGCACTGGGACAGGTTTTTCCCCAAGTACTTCGGTTTTCCCCTGTCAATTTCATTCCACCGGTGCTCCATTACTTGGAAAAATGAAAAAAAAAAACTGATCATCTTTCTCTTCATCTTCATCAAAGAGTTGCACAATGAGCCTTAAGGCTGCGGTGCGTCCGTAGCATCTGCTGCGGGGCTCTTCTCCAAACAAACCATCGGTATAATTACCGTTCGGCACGGTGTAACATCCCTGAAGACTTGATTCTTCAGCGACACGGCTGTGAGAACTTAAATTCTTGTCTAGCTAGTATCAGTCTTTAAAAGGATACCGAGGAAAGAAAATAGAAATAATAGATAAATAAAGATAAAAAAGAAGGGAAGTTGGGGGAGAAAAGAACCATTCTTTCTTTACTGCTTCTTCATTTAACGTTATTGACAGACTGACGTCTTAGCTGATAGAAAGGCAGCGCGGAGTATTATCGGTTGGCCATTGGTCGGTTTTCCAATTTTATACGTTGACCCTGGGTCACATGCCCCTTACCGTAACTGTGTACAAGAGGATTTAGTGTTGTGTGATGTATCGAACGGTTGATGTCTGAACACTCCGTCCAGCTGCTGCACCTGCACACGCGGCTGCCAGCAAAATGCTGCGATCCGGAGTCGTTGCGTCTCTGCTTGTTTGAGCTTCTTTTATTTCATGTTGGTTAGCCTTTGGTTTCTGTGCAGTCGGTAGTTTCCAGACCACATTGTGCGCTTTCTTGAGGTTCTCGATGGATTAAGGTCCGTACAGGTTAGAGTTCCTATTTGTCCTCGGGAATTTCCCGATTGGGTATCATTTATGGGGATTATCACTCATTGCACGATGATTTAAGGGGAGTAGAGTCTGTGTTAAAGGAGGTCATAACTAGTTCCTTCCAAAATCTGGAAAATAAAGTGTTTTAATGCCGCTATATACTACAGTAGTAAAAGGTAAAGTGGTCCCATACAGGCCTGGACAGGCCCTTAGGGCTCCAGGAGTTCGAGGCTCCCAGGTTTTTAGACAATCGGCACATGAAGGTGGTAAGGTTGTCAGCCCTACGCACCGGCCGCCTTTACCCCCCAGGAAAGATTCCTGGTACTCATTTCTGTTAGAGGCTGAGTCTACCCCAGGGCCATAGTGCGACCGAAACGATTATGTCAGTGAAAAATTCCAGAGACACCATCGGGAATCGAACCCGCGACGTTCCGGTTTGTAGCGCAGTGCCTCAACCAACTGCGCCACCGCGTGCCCCGATATACTACAGTAGTAAGAAATTTAAATGAGAGGTATGGGTAGAAGGTAAAATTGTCCGTATCCACCCTATGGACGCATATAGGGGGGTGGAGGTATAGTTCCACTCATTCTTAATCTCGTCACCTCGGCTCTACATGGAGGTGAATGGTAAACTTCACACTTCGGCCGCTTTACCCCCGGGAAAGAGCACCTGTACCCACTGAACAGGAGGCTGGGCGGGCTACAGAGTCGGTCTGGACTATTTGGCGAGAACTTCTTGCTCATGCCGGGATTCGAACTCCGGACCGTCTAGCCCGTAGGTAGTGAAAAATGAAAAATAGTAAAAACGATATGGTTGTCATTTGACAATGATAAAGTAGAAATCATCTTAGCTTCGCTAAATAAAGTTGAGAAATAAACCTGTCTATGGGGTTTCTTGGGAAACACATTTCGTGTAGCGTGTATCCAGTGCTTTGTTGATGTATAAGCAAATTGCATGTCATTTGCCGTCAGCATTTTGTGTGGACTATTTTACCCGCCAGAGAATCCCACCTGGCACGTGTGAACAGAATTAGAATGCTGCAAACGTCAGACGTGCAGCACGCTTTGATTGTAAAATTAATCAGCAAAGTAGTCATTCCGGAAATGACTTTCTTAAATTAGCAAAAGAAAGTACATAGACTAAATGAAGAGACTGCCGGTAAATGTTAGATTCAAACGAAACACGACGCGAACCAAAAGGAAGTAATGTGTATGTTGATTTTCGTATAATGCTGCTGTTTTATGCAGCTCATTTTTTTTTTCATAGTAACAAGAAATACGTTGACAGGTGACTGCAAAGTGCTTGAATCTGAACTGCAAAGACAGACAGACAGACCATAATCATCATTAATGTCATCATACTAATTATATTCTATATTAAGTTTTAGATTTATCTAGATATATCACGCTGTGTTCTTAGTCGTACTTAGTGCGATCTAGTGCTTCTTCTTTCAGTTTCCAGTACCCTATCTTTTCCTTAAGGTCATCCAGTAGCTGATTACATCTTCTTCCTAGTCCTCCAGAAGAAGCATCTTTCATTTGTCTCTGTTTTTGTGAAACAGCTATCTAAGAAAAGTAATAATATGGATTTTTTTCCATTATATTATCATATCTCTTGAATTAATATTTTGTTTTAAGGGGCTTACAGGATAATAGCTGATGTTTATAGCAATTCGAAAGTCACTTATTTTATCTATTATCTTTAGAACAGACATTATGCTTTTATTGCATGTATATCTGGCCTTGGTGTTCCCCTAGTTGGTATATCGAACAAAGTTTTTACTCAGTACTTCTGTACTGCACGTGCCTTATGTAACAACGTGCAGCGCGCTTCACTCAGACCGTTTCGTGTGGGTGCAGGCAGCGCAGTGATCGCCGCCAGTCCAATTTGCCGTGAGTCGGGATTCACACGTTTTAGTTAAATGCATTGCAGATTTTGGCTCCAGGTATTTAAAGACACGCGTCGCATCTAAAAGAACATGTTCATTGCACGTCGAAGTTTCGTATATTAGGCGAGTCGACGGGAAGTGAGTAGAGATAATTATCAGATAATATGATGTTCCTATACAATACATGGTAACACAGATCAAGGTGCTATCATAATTTTGTCGATTTCGATTTTTTCTTAATTATCTTTATAAAAAAATGGCTATTAACATAATTATGTGTGTGTGTTTAATTTTTTATACAAATTTATGTCCGAAATATTTTTTTCTCCGATGAATGTTTAGCTGCGTACGCCACAAGTGCGTACATAAATGCGTGCAGTGTTCATGTAAAGTGCCCGTGATTTATGTAATGTGTCGACTAATTTTCGTGAAATCGTTGGTATAAATATGTACGTTTTTATTACCACTACTGCACAATAAGTTTATACACTACTACATGTTTCGGCTGACTATCTCAGCCATCGTCACAGCCGCAGTCACTGTGACAAATGGACAATTACCATTCACAGACACGATGTACGCTGCTTATGTCTACGTACGATGACTGCGTGATGATGACTGAGATAGTCAGCCGAAACATGTAGGAGTGTATAAACTTATTGTGCAGTAGTTGGTAATAAAAACTTACATATGTAAAACAACTGCACGGAACATGTATAATATTACCGTTGGTATAAAATTTAATGAAAATTCCTTCAGCACTTTTCGAGTTACATGTCAGTGGGTGCATTTCTTGTTAACTTTTCATTGTTAACGGTTGCTTATAAACGCCCATGCGTGGAGCAGGATAGGCAACCTTGATATAAGTGTGTTGGCAACTTAACGCCAGTCTTACGTTAACAGATCCGTAAGTGATGACTTATTTCGAAAAAAAAGAAATCAATTTTCGACAAGAATTAAATTTTGATTACACAACGCTTAGGGATAAAACTATGTTTAAGAAAATTTATAATTTATGTAACCCACGGTGACAGGACTAACCTATCTTTCACTACAAGAGTACGGATTACTAGAGGTCCGTGTCATGTACGGTTTGCTGTAGATAGCTAAGTTCTTGCCAAAGTTTACATACGCATTTATGAAATTAAACTTCTGACATATATGAAGTAGAGTGTTATCTTGTTAACACGCCGTTCTATGTGTTACATGTAGACGAGGTCTCTGGCGGCTCCATATAATGTGCATTGTCCTTGTTAAGTGACACTTCCTTGGCATATCATTATTAATACGCCCGAGAAAAAAACACCGCACCGTTTTTTTTTATCTAGATAAATTTCATGTCACTTCACTTTCATAGTGTTAGTAATTTCCAAGGGATTTCATCGCCGTAAAGAATATTCTACAGTGATCTTATTTCACGACGACGGCTTACAGATTAAAGCATGCAACATCTGTTTTCTAGGAAAAACTGTCCGCTTCTACAATTTGTTTTATAATGGCATTTAACATAATTGCACTTCAGTTAGAAAGATTTAAAGTTTAAATGCCATAGAAATAATTATTATTTTTATTAATACCAGTATAAGGCCGTTTGAAATTTCAATGGCTAAGTTTGGTAGGTCCCGTGTGTAGCTATGGTAAGTTAGAGTAAAGCTATTCCCGTGTTTAGTTAAAAACCATGCCATGGAGGCATGTGGAATCGAGTGGAGATTTAACGCCACGGATTAACCTCGGCATTCGGTACTAGGCCTCACGCTTAGATCGCTTTACTTCCGGGAAAAGAACCCCGGTACTTCACAGTAAGGACGCTGCTTAGGCCCTGGAGACCTTCGGATGTTATGGAGAAGAGAGAAATCTCTTAACCCTGTGAGGAATCGCACCCGGATTTTATCAGTCCTGCCTGTGGTCTACACTTGAGTTATTTAGGCTGTCATATCTAGCTGTGATTTCCACAGATACGTAATCCGTTGTTCAATTGTCACGCATTGTAGCCCTTGAGGGGCACAGTTTCACTACATGTGCATGCTGCGAATTTGAGAAGTTTTTGAAAGACAGTTTGTGTGACTAAACGGTGTTGATGTACAGAGATTGCATTCTGTTAGCAAAGGTCAAGGTTGCAATACCGACAGACGCATAGGTACCTCTCGACTGCTTCGTAATAGCATTATTCGTTTTTGGAAACTGCTGACACCTGGCGTAAGTCTCCGCGACTTAGAATGACTTGCTACAAGGGGACAGAATAACGACAGACTTTCAACTCTTAGGTTAATATATTATAGTATAAATAATATATAATATAATATAAATTGCCTTAGATGCAGATTTTAATTTGATTTCCCGTAGGGGGACATGGAATTCAATTTTTGCCACAACATATAAATTGGTTTTGGGGCCTCATAGCCATCCACCGTCATCGGGATAAAAATGGAGGCAATTTAGTAATTATGTACGGGACTACATAATAGCGTTTACCAAAGGATTACAGTGCATTTCTTGCAGTCTTGGACTTTGATCCTGTAGATGAAGGCAATACGATCGTTCGAAACCTCGGTAACTATGTACCCAACAACACAGCGTCACATAACATGATATATGAATTTTTAACTCTGCTGTGAGAATCTCAGGTCTCGCATGTGTCATACAAGTTTATTGCTTCGTATCTTTGGGTGGGCCTGTACTACTGTACGAGTACTTCGCGCGGTCTGCTGTCCTCCTGTAGACGTATTAATGATTCTTTGTTGTCATGGGTGCGTGCATGCGTACGTACGGCGATGCGTGACCTCCCCGTAATGTGCGTGTGTAGGTAGTTATGGTAACAAAAATTAACCACCAAGCACTACCTGTAACAATAAAAATATTTCTCCAAATACAGCGGAACCCGGTTATAACGACATCGGTTTATGCGACACCTCGTCTATAACGTCATACATTCTGTGGTACCAATTAATTCCTCACTGTTAACCCATAACATTATTCTCCTCGGTTATAACAACACTCGTTTATAACAACACATAATATCCAGTCCCTTTCATGACGTTATAACCGAGTTCGACTCTACGTGGCCTACAGTGATTCATCCTTTGCTCTTTAAGTTACGTGTGGATATGCAGTAGATGTCTGAGCTAAAACGTGTCGTTTGTATGTATGGTGAAGAGCCCCGCAGCAGAAGCTACGGACGCACCGCAGCCTTGAGGCTTATTGTGCAAACCTATGATTATTATTATTATTATTATTATTAATGTGATGATTAGTTTTTCTCATTTTTTCGTGTAATGGAGCACCGGTGGAATGAAACTGACAAGGGACCACCGAAGTACTCGGGAAAAAACCTGTCCCAGTGCCACTTTGTCCACCAGAAATCCCACATGTACTGACCCGGGATTGAACCCGGACCTCCCGGTGAGAGGCCGGCGACTAACCGCCTGAGCCATGGCACGGCTATAAAATGTGTCGTTTCTTTTAAGATTAATGTGTTAACCCTTCGATACCGGCCTCGATGCAATGTACGGACCTTTAATTTTTTGCCATTCCGCTGGCCTCGGTGCACCGTGCGGTCGCAAAAGCGTTTAAAGTTGCTATGAACGGAAAAACCTCATCGATCATGGGCAGTAGTTGGAATTCAAACTACAGCGCCATTAAAACGAGGTAGATGTAAGGGATTTGAGGTGTGACGATGTTATGTATCAAGATGACTGTCTTGTGGGATGTGACACGCTGTAGCTTGGTAGATGGGTGCCAACATTTCCGATAATGTGATCTTAAATGTAAGGAAGGAACTAATGAAACATAGCTTTGTATGGTGCTGAAACGTGGACACTTTGGAAAGTAGATCAGAAGTATCTGGAAAGTTTTGAAATGTGGTGCTGGAGAAGAATGGAGAAGATCAGTTGGACCGATCGTGTGAGAAATGAAGAAGTATTACGTAGAGTCAAGGAGGAGAGGAATATCGTACATACAATAAAAAGAAGAAAGGCTAACTGGATTGGTCACATCTTGCGTAGAAACTGCCTTCTGAAACACGTGATTGAAGGAAAGTTAGAAGGAAGGATAGAAATGACGGGAAGACGAGGAAGAAGGCGTAAGCAGCTACTGGATGACCTTAAGTAAAAGAGACGATACTGGGAATTGAAATACGAAGCACTAGATCGCACTTTGTGGAGAACTCACTTTGGAAGAGGCTACGGACCTGTCGTAAGACGGAGTACAGAATGAATGAGTGCGATCTTGAACCCCGAAAACGGAGGCAGTACTATCGTCTGCAAATTCTGCAAACATCTACCGAGCTACACAGCGTCTCATGCCTGCAGACTGTAGTCGTGAAGGTAATATTACTCGTATAGTGAGAACCTTTATTGCATATTAGAAAAGTATCAGTAGTTCTTCTTCCCGAATATGGTTGGTTGCTTTCCTCCTGAGTATCGTAATATACAGAGTGGCGCAAAACGCACTTGACACTAGAGGCGACATGCTACGTGTTCTTTATCAAGTGACACTTGCGTCACGCTGTATAAGGAGTTAAAACTTTAGAATAACACCTGAATTAAAAAAAAAATTGAAGGATATTCTTCTAAGTGATTGCGAATCTTTAAACATAATTCAGGTTAATCTTAGTGTCTAAAGGGTTCATATTGTTTCTAAATGTCATTAAATTGAACTAATTTAGAAAAGAAAAAAGCGCGTATTTCTTACAATGGAGCAACAGAAATTACCTCCATCTTCAGTGGTACAAACAGTTTTACCCATAAATATGAACGTAACGCAGTTCAATCAGTTTTGCTCCACACCTCACTGACTTAGGATTATTATTTCTTCGCTGCTGTCGATTTGCATTGATTTTCATTTCCACTTTAAAATTTTTCGGCGCATAAGATTCGTTTTACCAACCAATTCTGGCACGCGTTCCATTGGTTCGTTATCCCTGGAATAGTGGTGTTACGTAATTCCCTGCTTTGCAGTGGTATCTAACGTGCAGGCTGGACGCAGCTTCGTGTGTATCTGTGAGGACAATCTACCCCTGGTACAATACTGCACGCCATTGGGGTGTAAGAGAGGCGTTTAAATGAGGTTAACATAAATATGTGGTAACAGAACTGTTAGTTTTAAGCGCTGAAAATTCTTAAAGATTTTTGTTTCTGCTGGATGTGACGCCGTATAGCTTGGTGGTGCCTTCCTGTTCAGGATATGGTAACAGAACTGTTAGTTTTAAGCGCTGAAAATTCTTAAAGATTTTTCTTTCTGCTGGATGTGACGACGTGTAGCTTGGTGGTGCCTTCTTGTTCAGGATATGGTAACAGAACTGCTAGTTTTAAGCGCTGAAAATTCCTAAAGATTTTTCTTTCTGCTGGATGTGACGCCGTGTAGCTTGGTGGTGCCTTCCTGTTCAGGATATGGTAACAGAACTGTTAGTTTTAAGCGCTGAAAATTCTTAAAGATTTTTCTTTCTGCTGGATGTGACGCCGTGTAGCTTGGTGGTGCCTTCCTGTTCAGGATATGGTAACAGAACTGTTAGTTTTAAGCGCTGAAGATTCTTAAAGATTTTTCTTTCTGCTGGATGTGACGCCGTGTAGCTTGGTGGTGCCTTCCTGTTCAGGATATGGTAACAGAACTGTTAGTTTTAAGCGCTGAAAATTCTTAAAGATTTTTCTTTCTGCTGGATGTGACGCCGTGTAGCTTGGTGGTGCCTTCCTGTTCAGGATATGGTAACAGAACTGTTAGTTTTAAGCGCTGAAAATTCTTAAAGATTTTTCTTTCTGCTGGATGTGACGACGTGTAGCTTGGTGGTGCCTTCCTGTTCAGGATATGGTAACAGAACTGTTAGTTTTAAGCGCTGAAAATTCCTAAAGATTTTTCTTTCTGCTGGATGTGACGCCGTGTAGCTTGGTGGTGCCTTCCTGTTCAGGATATGGTAACAGAACTGTTAGTTTTAAGCGCTGAAAATTCTTAAAGATTTTTCTTTCTGCTGGATGTGACGCCGTGTAGCTTGGTGGTGCCTTCCTGTTCAGGATATGGTAACAGAACTGTTAGTTTTAAGCGCTGAAGATTCTTAAAGATTTTTCTTTCTGCTGGATGTGACGCCGTGTAGCTTGGTGGTGCCTTCCTGTTCAGGATATGGTAACAGAACTGTTAGTTTTAAGCGCTGAAAATTCTTAAAGATTTTTCTTTCTGCTGGATGTGACGCCGTGTAGCTTGGTGGTGCCTTCCTGTTCAGGATATGGTAACAGAACTGTTAGTTTTAAGCGCTGAAAATTCTTAAAGATTTTTCTTTCTGCTGGATGTGACGCCGTGTAGCTTGGTGGTGCCTTCCTGTTCAGGATATGGTAACAGAACTGTTAGTTTTAAGCGCTGAAAATTCTTAAAGATATTTCTTTCTGCTGGATGTGACGCCGTGTAGCTTGGTGGTGCCTTCCTGTTCAGGATATGGTAACAGAACTGTTAGTTTTAAGCGCTAAAAATTCTTAAAGATTTTTCTTTCTACTGGATGTGACGCCGTGTAGCTTGGTGGTGCCTTCCTGTTCAGGATATGGTAACAGAACTGTCAGTTTTAAGCGCTGAAAATTCTTAAAGATTTTTCTTTCTGCTGGATGTGACGCCGTGTAGCTTGGTGGTGCCTTCCTGTTCAGGATATTCCTGGTATTTGTGTAGTAAGCTTAGATCCAGCGCCTGTGTATTTGACATTTTCGTGGCTAATCCGCGAACGTAGATAAAATGAGACGTTCCAAAAAGTTTAATGAAGTAAAGTGAAATAACAAAGTTCGCAACTTGCTTACTCAGCTGACACAAAGAAGTAGCGAGCTGTGTTGGCCTTGCAGCGTTGTGTAGCCCAGCCACAACTCTGTAATGGCTTGTTTATATACAACTCCGCCTCTGCTTCTTAAGCGTCATATCAGCACATCAGCGTCAGAGTCTGTGCTGGGCTTTAAAAAAAAACCCCCCAAAAAAGAAAGCTTTTGAAGAAGAGAAACTTGGGAACTCCAGCTCTAAGACGCGACGTATTAACATGGTGAAGTCATTCTTCAAGTAGCTATAAATCGTGTGTGTATTAGGCAAGAAATTCTTCGCCGTGCATGGAACCAGAAGGCTCATTACTGTATTCATAGACACCCCCCCCCACCCCGCGTCTATTTGACCCGGTCGTGAAATGACGAGCGCATTCTACGTTCTCACAACTTATTTTTTGAGATCTATTATAATATTGTGCTGCGTAGTACAGGGACCGGTGTAGCTCAGTCAGTATACTGAACTATACGGTCTGCACGACCGGGGGGTCGGAGATCGATATCCGGCGATGTCTGAGATTTTTCTTTTCGACACCGTCTATGAGGACCACCCACCTCCCCATACGATAGATGGGGTCTATTCCCTGGGGTACAAGTGGCCGGGTCTCGTGTAGCTGATCAATCACCTGCTGCTAGTGCCGAAGGCTAAGAAAGAATGGAGCTATACCTCCATTTCTCCGTAATGAATTTTGGCGTTTTGCTTAGTTCAGTGCTGAGAGAGACTTTGTACGTATCGACAAGGCTTCGCATCTAGAAGGCTGCAATCTTTAGAAGTTCTGAAGTTATGTCTCATATGAAGAGAGGTTTGAATTTCTCACAAAGGTGGCAATGAAAGTCGTCTGGGAAGTGACGTCGTGTAATTATTTATTTGTAGTGTTTCTTATCGTTCTTGTAACATGAATATATGCACCGAATTGCGCTGATTCACGGAGCTCATTGCACGACGACTGAAGGGATACGGTCGAAGGCACATCAACACTTAACTAGTTGAAGTGTGATTGGTATTTTTTATCTCATAGCTTAACAAATCTAGTGGGACTAGGTCTCCTGTGTGAGGTTCCTCGATCACACTCAGACACACCACTCGGTAGGACTCCCCTGGACAAGTGATCGACCCGTCGCAGAGACCTCTACGTGACAACACAGAACAATCACAAGAGACAGGCATCCATGCCCCCGGTGGGATTCGAACCCGCAATCCCAGCAAGCGAGCGGCCGCAGCCCCACGCCTTAGACCTAGACCGCGCGGCCACTGGGATCGGCGTGATTGGTAATACGGGACGAAAAAATAACATGCATTGTGATTTGCGGCGTCGATAAGGAAGGATGTTAATACACGTGTGTACAGTGATGGTGAAAAAAAATACGCACTGTCTGCATGTAGTGATAATTTAAAACATGGAAAAGGCGGGCTGCTAATAAGTTAGTAGATATTGCTAGAGAAAGACACAGTGATATATGCCGAGATCGTAAGTACGTAATTAGTTGCTCGGGATATCCAGGCGAGCTGTTTGTTTAACACATAGCTTTTAATTAAGCCAGCTTTAAGTGTTATACTGTACGTGATAGACAAAATTTGTGTTGGCACTGTTGTAAGGCTAATATAAGCATTTGTAACGACATCTATGTTGCTGTAATGTAGGTCGATTCGCGTGTGCGTAGAAAACGTGTGTTAACGCAGGCGCAATAGAAGTTAGTTTTTACAAATTCTCTTTATTTAACGAAGCCCTTCGTATTTCAGGCTACGTAGCGCCGGATACTGTCCACAGACCAGGAGATGACATCTGCTTGGAATGCGACAGATGCGCATGCGCAGTATTTCGTAACGAATGACGCGTTGCTACTACCCATCCTGAAAGCATTCGCGCAGTGCACTGGCTCACTACACACTACTCGAAATGCTTGATGTTTGCAATCTGTGTGGAGTGGTATAACTGTCTGTCGCTCCTACAAATTGCTGTCCAGTATTCTACCCTGTAGTCAATACCTCCCGCACCGCGCCGTACACGCCTACTTCTCGCTGGGATCATCTTTTTGTCTTTGGACTGTAATTGGATTGTAGTGAATAATGAATTATAAAGGATGTGAAAGGAAGTGTTGTAGCCTAATTCGGGGTGAAACGTCGTCATTTGCCTGGAGAAACTGAGGAAAAACACCAGTCAGGATTGTTATAGCCCCGGCCGAGATTCGAACCGGACACTGTTATATTACCATCATTCCAATCCAGAATCTCCCTAAGATGAAAACGTCATACGAACTACCATGCCATGACATTTAGTGACAAAAAGTGCGTCTATAGAAGGCAGACCAGGAGGTGATCCCCGCGGGGTGGGGGTGGGGCGTGGGTGTGTTTGGCGCGGTGCGGAGAAGTGTTGACTAAGGGGGCGAATAGAGAACTGCTATTGGTGGGAGCGACAGGCAGTTGTACCACTACACGCAGACTGAAAACACCAAGCATTTCGAGTAGTGTGCAGTGAGCCAGTGCACTGTGCGAATGCTTTGAGGATGGGTAGTAGCAACTCGTCATTCGCAACGAAATACTGCGCATGCGCATCTGTCGCATTTCTAGCAGGGATCATCTCTCCGTCCGTGGAGTGCAATTACATGATTTAAGCGCCGAAGAAATTTGCTCAATCGGTAACGCTTCCGGTGTGTATTCGGGAGGACACGTACTATCCTGGTGGCTTTTCGTGGATTTATTCAGTCCCTCCTGGCACATGTACGGATTGTACCCTCAGACTGCTATTGCTTACATCTCCCATCCTTTCCAGTTTATTTTTTTACCAACCATCATATCATTGAACCCCGTGCAGACTGAGATATTGACAGCGTGTTTAAATAAAGAAGCTGTACTTAAATACAGCACTGAATGCAGTTACACAGAACATTCTTAAGTTGGCAATGAAGACATTTTCTACAGAATATATCTGTGCTGCAATATTATCTTAAAGTCTTTCATTAAAGTACCCATCCTTTAAGCAATTAGGATATGGAAATGAGGTGAGGAGGTTGAGTCCTTCACGTTCTGAAGAAAAAATTAATGAAACATTTCTAATGTGAAATTAAAAGCAAGATATGCATCAGCAGTAAAAACTTGTTCCCTAAAAGTATGTTCGCTATGCAACAGGAGACTTTTTAATGCTCGAACGTTACACGGTAAAGCCGTCAGGGTAAATGCCATTAAAAGCTTTAGTAGCCGTTTCTGATTTCTGTTCTTCTATGCTCTGATAAGACGTGCCCCTTTGATGTAAGGCTCAGAATTCGGATGGCTCTGTGAAGTGTGAGATTATTGCGTTGAGATCGCCGACGAATGATAACACAGTTTTAGTTCTAAGAAATATAAACGCATCTCGGATCACAACGCTTCTAGGTTTAGCTCCATTTGTATAAGGTTTCTGGTCTGTCTCGATTCTGGTTATTATTATTATTATTATTATTATTAATATTATTATTTACTGCAATTGAGTTTTCACCCGGTGGCAGTAGTCCTTACACTAGTACACACAATACAAATGTTTTCACCCGGTGGCAGTAGTCCTTACACTAGTACACACAATACAAATGTTTTCACCCGGTGGCAGTAGTCCTTACACTAGTACACACAATACAAATGTTTTCACCCAGTGGCAGTAGTCCTTACACTAGTACACACAATACAAATGTTTTCACCCGGTGGCAGTAGTCCTTACACTAGTACACACAATACAAATGTTTTCACCCAGTGGCAGTAGTCCTTACACTAGTAACACACAATACAAATGTTTTCACCCGGTGGCAGTAGTCCTTACACTAGTACACACAATACAAATGTTTTCACCCGGTGGCAGTAGTCCTTACACTAGTACACACAATACAAATGTTTTCACCCGGTGGCAGTAGTCCTTACACTAGTACACACAATACAAATGTTTTCACCCGGTGGCAGTAGTCCTTACACTACTACACACAATACAAATGTTTTCACCCGGTGGCAGTAGTCCTTACACTAGTACACACAATACAAATGGACATATAATATACATAAAAATAACAATACAAAACAAACTATACACAATTACAAAACAAAATACATACAGTAAATACAAGTACACACATTAGAACACCGTACACAAATTACAAAAACATCCAGACCTTACAAAAGCATCCACTCCTTACAGAAGCATCCACACCTTACAAAAACATCCACACCTTACAAAAACATCCACACCTTACAAAAACACCCATATACATACAAAACAAAATACATACGGTAAATGACGATTATGATAATAAGACAATTACAAATTAATAACATATTTTAATATGCATTAAACATTGTGGCCAATGTTAGAATACGGAACAGGACATATTTCCTACGATTGATTAACATACTCTATTAATCGATATTCTACTCTCAGCTTTTAACGTTAATTAATTAATCAAATAATTCCCGATATGAACTTATCTCCATAAGTCAGGTGCAGGACAACTATGTGAATGTGGCCCCATTGAAGGTACAAACACCCCTTCTCCGAACTGGTAACGTTCCCTCATTGAATATACAGGATCATCGAGAAATAACTCCGTAGATTTAAAGTTGAATTTATAGTTTATTTTGAAACATATAATCGTGTTCAATAACTCACATTGTTTTTATGCCTTGCATGCTGTACGTGTGTACCTGCGTGACCACTCGACTCTTTGTCACAATAAAACTTTGCCCCTAACGAAGTTTGTACGATAACACCCGTTAAGAATAAAGCCCACTGCGTCATACGGTTCGCTAAATTCTAGTCTATTTAGCGGTATATAATGAATCGATCATTGTCACATTCTACGAATAGCCCTGTACTCGCAAATATATCCCCTTAAGTAGTCACTTCTTCAGTATATATGAAGAGCACTTTTGGAAATTGAAGTCCGGAGAACTTGGAGGCCACTATCAAAACATAACCGTTCATGGTTGATGAAAACGAATACTAGCTGCACTTGATCTGCGACATAAGAGATAAGTAAAATGTTGTGGTTTCTACAGCTATTTTCAAAGAAAATGACATAGATATTCCTTACTTGGTTCATACGCCAGATGTTACGCCTGGAATAATGGTTCGCATTAAAAACGCTAGCCATGATTCTCTTTGTATTGGTCGTGAGTCTTCTCACGATCTGTGTTCGTTATTTCAGGTGAGCTGCTGTTTCAGTGATATCTATCATAGATTGGGATCTTTGAAGGACAGTGGAGTATGATTGGTTTGCAAGGTAGGCGTATGCCTGTTCCATAAAATGTGATGTAGAAGCCAACCAGGTATTTGGCACGCTTGTGTGCCAGAATTGTATTGAATTACTGCTAGGTACGTTCTGTAAGCATTTTAATTTATATACAGGCCCTTTCCAAGATATCAATACGTATGTTCCTAAAACGAGGGGCTCGTTATTCAGCATAAGACTTTGGTGTTTTTTTTAAATCATTTTCTCCATACAAATGACGGGATAGTACAATGACGTAGGCTGCAAACGCCTTCTTCAAAATCCGCACATTTTTTTCAATTCATGTTTATGTTTTTATAATCTCTTTTGGTGGCATTTTAACCTCTGTAGTTGGAGCAACCTGCTAAGTATCCTGACGATCAATGAGCTATAGTTTTTTTAAGGTGTTTTTGATAAAGTAAGAAATGAATACTGTATGTTGAGGTTATGTCTGTTCGATATTTCTGTCTATCCTTAGCCCAATATCAGCCGTTAACCTTTGGACAGGTTTTTTTTTTTTTAATTCGGTACGTCGGAGTTTAACTAAAATCCCTCGGAGAGTTTGGATTTTCAGTCTTAGTGACTCAAGTAAATTTCAATAATTTGCTGAAGGCAATAGATGAACATTTTCTTTTGTATTATAAACAGCAGAAAGTTGTATAAACTGGCGTTAAACAAGCTTGATGAGCTGTAAGAACTCGCTCCGTTCGCTACTGTGTCTGCTGCCTTTCCAGTCTGGTTAATGCCATGTAGATCCCATGGGATTGATGACATGTCCCATATTGAGTGGGAGACCGCTGTACCTTTTGGTGCTGATCGCCCTTTACCCCGGACTTGCTCTTCAGTTCGTGTAATTTAAAGCTCTGCATATATATATGCAGACGTGGAAGCGAACACTCTCTGGTGGTGTTCCTCGACTATGGAAATAATCGGTGCATGGTTCGATAGTGCAGTGAGGTCATGCATATCTCAGGGGATATTATTGCATCATCAGATCCAGGAAATCAACCAGTATACACGTTGACGCCATGTTTCAGGCTGTTTGGAGCTTCACCTCGACTTCGTCATGTACTTTAAGTTTGTGGTACTTTGTTAACAGGGATAAGTTGTCCTGGTATGTACCACCACATAGAGCTTTTTCTTCAGAAAGCGATCTGAAATGTGGTTTCTAGTATCGTACTAAGTGCGAGGTGACAGACACATCTAGACTTCTGGGCTCAATAGGTCGACCTCCGGATGTGATGGAAGACAAACCGCATGATACAGTTCGTGGATATTACGTGTCGTGTATGTGGTGAAGGTTTAGTAGAGGAAGGGGTGGTATGTGACGTAGCATCGCGTGTCACGACGTAACCATGGCGACGCTTGGAGCAATGCAGGGCGCCTGTGAAGGAGATGAGAGAGAACAACCAGCGATGCTTTTTTGTCAAGCGATTTACTGCACTCACCTACATTTACTGCACTCACCTACATTTACTGCACTCACCTACATTTACTGCACTCACCTACATTTACTGCACTCACCTACATTTACTGCACTCACCTACATTTACTGCACTCACCTACATTTACTGCACTCACCTACATTTACTGCACTCACCTACATTTACTGCACTCACCTACATTTACTGCACTCACCTACATTTACTGCACTCACCTACATTTACTGCACTCACCTACATTTACTGCACTCACCTACATTTACTGCACTCACCTACATTTACTGCACTCACCTACATTTACTGCACTCACCTACATTTACTGCACTCACCTACATTTACTGCACTCACCTACATTTACTGCACTCACCTACATTTACTGCACTCACCTACATTTACTGCACTCACCTACATTTACTGCACTCACCTACATTTACTGCACTCACCTACATTTACTGCACTCACCTACATTTACTGCACTCACCTACATTTACTGCACTCACCTACATTTACTGCACTCACCTACATTTACTGTCACTTCACCTACATTTACTGCACTCACCTACATTTACTGCACTCACCTACATTTACTGCACTCACCTACATTTACTGCACTCACCTACATTTACTGCACTCACCTACATTCCCTTCATGCTCCTTGCAGAAAAGTTTATCTTATAAGAAACTAGCTGGCTGTGCAGAGTTCAAATCCTAATCTGGCTTCGTATCATAATGTGTTGGCATCAGTTATGTCGCGTTTATTTATTAGGAAGTGGGCGTTTTGTATTACGTTTGCATGGCCAACTGTAAGTTACCATGAGATCACTATTTACATACACCAACTGGATGCAACTTTATTTAAAAAACTGTATAGTTTTTTAAAACATATTTAAAAACTTTTTAAAACCAGACATATGTTTCGGCTCTTATAGAGCCATCTTCAGGGGTTTATTGTCGTTAAAACTGCATATATTAACACGTCTTTTTCATTGGTTCACTCTTAGGCAAGGTTTTCCACTTTTTCACTGCTTTGTATGCACAGACACTATTTGTAATTCGTGCTAAAATAATATGTTAATATTGATGCATGGTTCTGGTTTATCTTGTTCATTAGGTGGTATTTTTCATGGTGTAGGCTGTACGAATAACAAATAGTGTCTGTGCATACCAAGCAGTGAAAAAGTGAAAAACCTTGCCTAAAAGTGAACCAATGAAAAAGACGTTTTAATATATGCAGTTTTAACGACAATAAACCCCTGAAGATGGCTCTATAAGAGCCGAAACATATGTCGGGTTTTAAAAAGTTTTTGAATATGTTTTAAAAAACTATACAGTTTTTTTAATAAAGTTGCATCCAGTTGGTGCATGTAAATAGTGACTGTGAAAAGATGCACGGTGATTACAGAATAAAAAAGTATTACCATGAGATGTTATTTTTTGATATGAAAGAAACCTGTCTTTGAAACGGAGCTGAGGTAGCTCAGTCGGTATAGTGTCTAGTCTGCGACCGAGGGAATGGGGTTGTAGTCCCGTCAGGGGCAGGACATTTTTCTTCTCCATAGCTTCAAGACCCTATCTGGGGCTTATTGAGCCTCTTACCGAAGTGGTACTTATGTTTCCTCCGGAGTTAAAGAGACCAGAGCCTGAAACTGCCAACTTACTTCCATCTAGCGTCGCAGTAAGTTCTGAATAGAGTTATACCTCCAACCTTTTCTGCGTCTTCCTGCGGTGGTGCTCATTTAAACACAGGATTTTATCTTTTATCTCTACAACATTTTGAAGCAGCGTCGATGAACTATTTTACACCACCGCCGGTATTTAGACAGTTGGACCACCAAAGAAATACAGTAATAACTAACTCCATTGAGCAGAGTCCTTCTTGAGAAGCTAACAGGTCCTCAGCTAGTCAAGAAACTCCCCGCATTTAATGGAACCCGAACGTTCATTACCGCATTCACAACAGCCCGCCACTTGTCGCTGTCCTTATCCAGATAAATCTAGTCCACGTCTTCCCAACAAATCTCTTTAAAGTCCATTATAATATTATCCTTAAATCTATGCCTAGGTCTTCCAAGTGGTCTCTTTTCTTCAGTTTTCCCAAACACAACCCTGTACGCACGTCTCCTCTCCCCCCATACGTGCCAAATGCCCCACCCATCTCATTCTTCTTGGTTTGATGACGCGGATAACATTTGGTGAGGAGAACTGATCATCTAGCTGTCATCATACAGTCTCTTCCTATCACCTCTTGCAGTTACAGAGGCAGGAAAAGACCGAAAGTTCAAAACATGGTGAAACACAAAGGCGATCGTCAGAGAAAATGTAGTGAAAGTAGTGGATAGTCTAGTTCTTGTCTGCGAGTTGTTGAAAGTGGCCATTTCTTTAGCTCATCACCTGAATATGGGCTCATATTTGACATTACTTTCACCGTGCACCATTATGATAAATTGTATATATATATATACCAACATGTATTGCACAAAATTATAACTAGATAAACTTATCTGCGGCTGGTCCGTCAGCCATCTTGGCAGCCGAAACACGTGTCGGGTTAAATGATAAGTTTATCTAGTTATAATTTTGTGCAATACATGTTGGTATATATATATACAATGAGCTCATATGTAGAGGAAAATTACGAAAGTGTTATATTGCAGTCTCTCACCTGCCTGTTTATAAAGTCAGTAACGCTAGGGGCCTTTCAGTAGTGTTGTTGTGTGTCCATATCAGTTCAATTATAGATCCTATGGTTTTAATGAAATAATTAGTATTCAAATCTTATTTAGGTTCTGTCAGACAAATGTACACTTTTATTTTCCATTATTCAATACATACATTTCATTGAAGTTTGTAAAACGTGTTTCGAACCTTATATGAGGTTCATCTTCAGGGAACATCTGTTCGAAACATGTTTGACAATCTTCAATGAAATTATGTACTGAATAATAAAAAATAAAAGTTTACATTTGTCGGACAGAATCTAGATAATCAAAAATGTACGGTATGAATAACATAAAATTTATTCAAATCTTACCTCAATTTGGTGTTTGTACATAGGCTACGTGACCGGCATCTTGTTTCTTCAGAAACCTCAGTTTAGGCATCTCAGTTTTAAGGTTTAGTTTAGGTAGAATGGAATATTTTGTGCATTTTATGTAGGCCTGTACACCGTATTAATACATCAACCAACTTATGCACTTACTGAAATACATTCAAGAACAAGTATAAACTCCTACATGTTTCGGCACCGGGGTGCCATCATCAGGGAGTTATTCAGAACAACGAAGTACAAGCCCAATACGCCAATCGAGGTATTATGTAGGGCGATATAATACCTAGATTGGCGTGTTGGGCTTGTACGTCTTTGTTCTGAATAACTCCCTCATGATGGCACCCCGGTGCCGAAACATGTAGGATTTTTGTACCTGTTCATGAATGTATTTTATTAAGGGCGTAAGTTGGTTGATGTATTAATTGTAAAATATACACGGTATGAAAAACATAAACTATACACCATATATCGCTGGTGTCATGGAAGGAAGTCATTAGCTGACATGTAGGAGGCCACCGAACCCTATTTGTAATAATGTAATTATTTTTCTAATTGTCAATATTTCTGATGTAAATACACTTGTGCCACACAGCAGTGGTTGGGTTGTGTGTTCATTGAAACACCAACAATGTAGTTTTCACGAAATAATTAAATTCATACGAGACATGACGTTTTCACAGCGATGTTGGTGGATATGTAAGTCGTGTGGGATGTTACACCTTTTCGAATGGTAAATAGTTACCGACGTTTCGGAGGATTGTACTGACTTCATCTTCAGTGTCACACTTTCTAGAATGTAGTTAGTAACTCTCTAAGCGTTTGTTACTGTCTGCTAGACTACACAGTGTTGCAATCAAGCCTGTTTGTCACCGCTGAGGTCCGGGTTTGATATCAGGCCAGTCCGCGTGGGATTTGTGGTGGACAGAGCGGCACTGAGACACGTTTTTCTCCGAGTAAAGGTAAAGGTATAGGTAAATTTCACCCTACAACAGGCCATGAAGGCCCAGATGGGGAGTAGAGGTATAGCTCTACTCTTTCTTTAACCTTGGCACTAGATGGGGGTGGGTAGTCAACTCCACGCCCCGGCCGCTTTACCCCCGGGAATGACCCGGTACCCATTGCACAGGAGGATGGGTGGGCCCCAGGGCCGGTCTGGACGGGTACTGAAAATCTCGCCCCCACCGGGATTCGATCCCCGGACCGTCCAGCTCGTAGCGAGTCGCTATACCGACTGAGCTATCCCGGCCCACTTTTCTCCCAGTACTTCATTTTTATCCTGTCAGTATCATTGCACCAACGCTCCGTACTCATTCACATGTCTATCACCGACGCTGCATAAACTTGGCGATTTAACCCACAAGCTCATAAGAAATAAACGTCTTTCAAGACAGGCTGTGCTTTGACCGGTATTGCAGATCGAGAAGCAGAAGACTAGCATGACCACTACATCGAGATGTTCGTGTACGATATTTGTGGTGTTGTAATTGGCAGGGAGAAGTTCAAGCACATCGAGATACTCTTGTGTGAGAGCCACTTTTGCCGCCGCACATTCTCACACATAAACTTTTCAGTGCCTGCCTCGGTGCAATGTACGGACTTTCAATACTTCACATGCAGCTGTCCTCGGTGCATCGTAGGGTCGTGAATGAATTTTTGGTTACTATAAATTAAAAACCCTTCTGGCCTGGCCATTGTTCGGAATTCAAACATCAGAGTCATGGAACGGTTACATGACACTGACTCGAACCTGTGTCTTGTCGGTGTGAAGCCGGCGTCGGAGTGTCGCAAGCGGCTTCAACGTCTGGTAAGTTCGTGTCGAGTCGAACCGTGTCGAAATAATGCAGTGTTATGTTCTTAGAATTCTGCTTCTCTAAATCAATACAACTCACGGAAGAGATTTCAACTTTTAAATGAAAACTGGTTTCTAAGGATATCATACCCGATTGTAACATAGAAATGGGGGAATGACGGGGAATGATGGGGAATGAAATGTAGCCTCACTTGAAGCACGTGTCTGAGTGTACAGGAGTCTTAGAAAGTTTGTTACTTTGTCGTAATTATGTAGGATAGACCTGAATTCTGTGTATACGTGTGGCTTACGTCATCGTTACTGATGCTTTCTGAGGCGAAAATTAACAAGAAATTTTGCAAAGTACAGAAACTTTACAAACCCTTTTAAAATAAAAAAAAAACTGTTTGGCTGATTGTAACTTCCGTTATTATTTAATTTTGGTATAGCTTTTAAACTTCAAATACAATTAAACAGATCTATGCAGTGACTAGCTGAGCGACTATACATTCTTATGAAGATCCCCCATCTTACAGAATTAGTTTTCTGTTTTTTTTTAGATCTGCAACTCTTCTGGAATATTACGCGGCGTCGCGTGGTACCCCAGAACAGCGCAGAGCTCATCAACATCGCGGGGGAAGCCTCAAATCAAGGACGATTTCATGTTCTCTGATCACGGGGATTAAAATATGTTTTTTTTTATTTTTATATTGTGTATACCGTGCATTTTATGTTGTGTATACCGTGCATTTTATGTTGTGTGTACCGTGCATTTTATGTTGTGTGTACCGTGCATTTTATGTTGTGTATACCGTGCATTTTATGTTGTGTGTACCGTGCATTTTATGTTGTGTATACCGTGCATTTTATGTTGTGTATACCGTACATTTTATGTTGTGTGTACCGTGCATTTTATGTTGTGTGTACCGTGCATTTTATGTTGTGTATACCGTGCATTTTATGTTGTGTATACCGTGCATTTTATGTTGTGTGTACCGTGCATTTTATGTTGTGTGTACCGTGCATTTTATGTTGTGTATACTGTGCATTTTATGTTGTGTGTACCATGCATTTTATGTTGTGTGTACCGTGCATTTTATGTTGTGTGTACCGTGCATTTTATGTTGTGTGTACCGTGCATTTTATGTTGTGTGTACCGTGCATTTTATGTTGTGTATACCGTGCATTTTATGTTGTGTATACCGTGCATTTTATGTTGTGTATATCGTGCATTTTATGTTGTGTGTACCGTGCATTTTATGTTGTGTGTACCGTGCATTTTATGTTGTGTGTACCGTGCATTTTATGTGGTGTATACCTTGCATTTTATGTTGTGTGTACCGTGCATTTTATGTTGTGTGTACCGTGCATTTTATGTTGTATATACCGTGCATTTTATGTTGTGTGTACCGTGCATTTTATGTTGTGTATACCGTGCATTTTATGTTGTGTATACCGTGCATTTTATGTGGTGTATACCGTGCATTTTATGTTGTGTGTACCGTGCATTTTATGTTGTGTGTACCGTGCATTTTATGTTGTGTGTACCGTGCATTTTATGTTGTGTGTACCGTGCATTTTATGTTGTGTGTACCGTGCCTTTTATGTTGTGTATACCGTGCATTTTATGTTGTGTATACCGTGCATTTTATGTTGTGTGTACCGTGCATTTTATGTTGTGTGTACCGTGCATTTTATGTTGTGTGTACCGTGCATTTTATGTTGTGTATACCGTGCATTTTATGTTGTGTGTACCGTGCATTTATGTTGTGTGTACCGTGCATTTTATGTTGTGTATACTGTGCATTTTATGTGGTGTATACCTTGCATTTTATGTTGTGTGTACCGTGCATTTTATGTTGTGTGTACCGTGCATTTTATGTTGTGTATACTGTGCATTTTATGTGGTGTATACCTTGCATTTTATGTTGTGTGTACCGTGCATTTTATGTTGTGTGTACCGTGCATTTTATGTTGTGTATACTGTGCATTTTATGTTGTGTGTACCGTGCATTTTATGTTGTGTGTACCGTGCATTTTATGTTGTGTGTACCTTGCATTTTATGTTGTGTGTACCGTGCATTTTATGTTGTGTGTACCGTGCATTTTATGTTGTGTATACCGTGCATTTTATGTTGTGTATACCGTGCATTTTATGTTGTGTGTACCGTGATTGTTTACAAGCATCAGAATAAATCTAATGGCGCCTAGAATTTTGAGGTGGCTCCTAGATTTTGTTTTAAATTTATGAACACCTACGTAACCAATTCTTATAAATTCCACTTTTATGCAGTGTTCCCACCTACGTCTTAGTGTGGGTCCTGGATTTTTTGTGTCTCCTAATTTTCCAAAAATACATCTTTTTGCAGTGTCTCTTTTTCGGAAAGGTTGTGTTGGTTTCTGGAAAAGCTACTAAATAATGGACCAAATACACAACTCATATTCTTCCAGATGTAACGTAAAGATGAAGGCAAAGCAATCCCATTACAGGCCTGCACAGGCCCTTAGGGCTCCAGGAGGTTGAGGCTCCCAGAATTTCTAGACAGTGGCACATGAAAGTGGCAAGGTTGTCAGTCGTACGCACCGGCCACCTTAACCCCCCCTCCCCCACGAGATATCCCTGGTACTCATTTCTCTCAGAAGCTGAGTCGAACCGAGGATCAGGGAAGGATTAAATCAATGAAAAGTCTGAATGACCCCATCGGGAATCGAACCCGCGACCTTCCAGCTTGCTGGATATAACATACCATCATTAAAACTATTTATAATTTACCATTTGCAGTCAAACCCTGATACAGCCTCGCCCTTACTTAGCGCCGATGAAAGTAAAGCATTCGAACAGAAATTTCCCATTATACAGCAGTTCGATTTACCCCCACCCCCGATATAGAGTCACAAATTGTATTTTTGTTAATTAAACTTATGTTTGAGCCGCAATAGCTCAGTCGGTATAGTGATTAAGCAACAGACTGAATGTCTGAGGAATCTTGGTTTGATTCCTGGCAGGGGCAAGAAATTTTATCTCTTGTTCAAAGCGTTCAGACCAACTTTCGGTGCCCACTCAGCCTCCTATTGAATGTGTAAATGGCGCTGTGTTCCCAGGGGTAAAACGGGACCCAGGGTTGTTGTGAATGCAGCAGCAAAGAAAAGTATCTGCTCTCGACGGAAATTGAACCAAGGACGTTGAGCCATCACGCAGACATTAAATTGTCTGACCTTGACCTAACACTGCAAACCAAAGTCTTTTTTCTGTAAAATGTGAAGTGGCAAAGACTGTTACAGTTCACGGTGTTGGTTGTAACGCTGTAACTACCTTGGATTACACCCTATTAAAGGACAATAGCCTAGTCTTAGCAGCAAGATTAGGGCCCGAGATCAATTCTCGAGACTGTCTCTGAGTGCTGGTAAGACACTACGAAGTAAAAGAACGCCCTGTGTGGAGACCACGAACTTCCGCCCGTCTGTCTGTTACCAACATGAGCGACTAAACCATCTGTCGGATTTGCATAAAATTCGGTATAGGCGTTCTTTTCAAAGATTTATGCAGCAAGCGCGAGTCTCCCGAAAATCTGCTTAAGACAGTCATATTTTACTTAAGGAGCGTGAAGTAATTTTCTTTTTTTTTTCTTCTTTTCGCGTTTCGGGACCTGTCTTAGCCACCACCGTCGTCTGTTCTCTCCAGAAGTGGTCATTACTTTTGACTCAGTCTGTACCGGCAGTTGCATACAAGCACAACATAACTCGATATCAAACAAAGAGTCTTCTTTATATATTAGTTCCTGCCATAAGATCGAGACATTAAATCTTGACAATGCTTGGTAATTGCTACTTTGTATTCGTTTCATGCCGTATGCTTCATCCATGTAAGGCAAGTCGCTGCTAACGACCTGCAGAGTTCGATTCACTGTTACTTGTTTCAGTGAAATTTTTATTACAAATAACGCACGTCCGGTTAGAGAGTTCCCTCACCTCAGGCACACATACTTTTCTTCGTTTGCGGACACTGATGCAGCTACATCTGCCTAACTCTCTGGCAACAGGATTCTGAGGTTCAATACCGTTGATACGAAAGTCTGCCAATTGATAAACCCTAAACTTGCTCCATCCACGGCCAATTATCAGACTGATATCTTAGTTATTTTGCTAAGACTATGTAGCATCCGTGGTAGATCAATGAATGAGTACGGAGCAGTAGTGGAATGAGACTGACAGGGGAAAACCGACGTACTAGAATGAAAACCTATGTCATTGTCACCTTGATATTTTGGAGTATCACAGTGCCTACATTTTTAGGGAAGACGTTGCTAAAATACATTGGTATTATATACCGGAATGTATGACGTCAAATGTCAGAAGACTATTATTAATAGTCGTATCCGCCTAACATATTAGAGAATGGTTTAGAGGCGTAGTCCGAAGGTTCAGTGCCGCTAACATCGAAGCCCGACGGTGGTAACGATCCTTTACAAATTCTAGTCATCTCTAATGATCCTGTACCAATTCTAGCCACTTCGAATGATCCTGTACCAATTCTAGCCACTTCGAATGATCCTGTACCAATTCTAGCCACTTCGAATGATCCTGTACCAATTCTAGCCACTTCGAATGATCCTGTACCAATTCTAGCCACTTCGAATGATCCTGTACCAATTCTAGCCACTTCGAATGATCCTGTATCAATTCTAGCCACTTCGAATAATCCTGTACCAATTCTAGCCACTTCGAATGATCCTGTACCAATTATAGCCACTTCGAATGATCCTGTACCAATTCTAGCCACTTCGAATTATCCTGTACCAATTCTAGCCACTTCGAATGATCCTGTACCAATTATAGCCCTTCGAATGATCCTGTACCAATTCTAGCCACTTCGAATTATCCTGTACCAATTCTAGCCACTTCGAATGATCCTGTACCAATTCTAGCCACTTCGAATGATCCTGTACCAATTCTAGCCACTTCGAATTATCCTGTACCAATTCTAACGACTTCGAATGATCCTGTATCAATTCTAGCCACTTCGAATGATCCTGTACCAATCCTAGCCACTTCGAATGATCCTGTACCAATTCTAGCCACTTCGAATGATCCTGTACCAATTCTAGCCACTTCGAATGATCATGTACCAATTCTAACCACTTCGAATGATCCTGTACCAATTCTAGCCACTTCGAATGATCCTGTACCAATTCTAGCCACTTCGAATGATCCTGTACCAATTCTAGCCACTTCGAATGATCCTATACCATTTCTAGCCGCTTCGATTCCTCACAGCGTATCTTTGCAACCACCACTTCAGTTCTTTGTAAGAAACATTGACACCCACTTACCTGACTACACGGTTAATCTTGCAATCCTATGAAGAAATTCTCTACCTTTTATGGAATATGTAGGTTCATTACCTTACTCATAAGAACGTGCCACTGGAGCTCATCCTGAGCCAGTTCAGTCTAGTCCAGACCCTACATTAGTTACTTAACACTGGATTTGCACTAACCGCAATTGTCTGTTTGCCAATTTTGGTGTAAGTGCTTAGTCTGATGGAATTCTGTTGAGTATTGTCTGAGTTACATGTCCAGCCAAACGAACAGTCTCTCCAAAGTGCTTTTAATTTTATACACGAGGCTAAATTGCAGGGAACTCCAGTTCACTTAAAAATTATGCCATGATGGCTGTGGAAACATTTTGATGAAAAGTTTAATTAAAATGTTTTAGTCGCTAATGTCATTTCCTCCTAACGGATGCGACTTTGTTTGTGACATCACTTCATTCTTTGTTTGTCGTAAACGAAAAAGAAGGACATAATTTGATTTTTCTCATAGGAACACAAAACCCCGGGCTAATTAAGTGCAAACTGCCTTTTGTCGTGTACCGCCTTTCAAGTTTCTTTTGTAACTTCCGTTGTTCCTTTGTTTTACAGCTTCCATGACCTGAATATTCAGAAAATCCCCGAAGTTTTGTACTCGTATGTTTTGTTCTTATGTCAGAAGGAAGACGGATAATGTTCATTAAATTTACGCAACTTAAGTGACATCTATATTTCACAACAATAAGACATTGCTTATTATCTCGGATGTCTCTTTCTGTTCGTCCGTAAACCCTACTAAGTTGTTATTCATAAAGACGTATTCCTACTAACACATTTTACGGCAGGTGTGTATACAGCAGAATGCACAAGTCATTAGCCCCATGGTATGGGGGTATTCGTAGCAATCGGAAGTTTTTCCAGTTCGTAAAGAAATTTCTTGTATCTATGTAACTGCAAGCTTCAGCAGCAGGTTCGAATATCGCCCTGTTGGTCCGTATCATGAGCCACATCGGTTCAATTCACAGCTTCCGTTTTTAATATTATCTTTCGCACCTGCGCTGGTGCTGATTAACTACCCAGCTACTCGTACAGTGATGAAGTCAAACCACGGAAGAGCAATTTTTTTTTTTTCGTAGGGACAAGGTGGAGCTATTTCGCAGTGACAACGCGCCGTAGAACATTGCTATAACTATTTTTTAAATTTAAACCCCTCTTAAATAGATATAACATTTCGTGCTAACAGACCTCAGTATGTGCGTGTATTTTTATGTGTATACATGTATATACATAAGACCTCTTTACTCTTTTATGTGGTGCGGGCAGCATCGGCAAAATTTGTTCTGCATGCGGGCCACATGAATTGCAATATACAGAGTGAAGAGTGAATAAGTATAGTTGTTGTTTACTTCCTGTCGCTCCTTGCGGAGCATAAGGCCTCCTTTCAGAGGTTTCTTGGTCTGGAAGTGTGCATTCTGTAGTGAGTGACCAGTCCACTGACTGCACAAGTTCTACTCATCCTGATATGACTGCCAGAGCCATCTAGCAGTCATATCAGGAGACTTGGGTGAGAAATGGCCGTTGAATTTTGCTTACGAAACATTTCTATTCATGTCCGTAAGGTTCTTTTACATGCCGTAAATCTACGACATGGGACCGACGGCTTTACTTCCCCTCCGAAGGAAGTTGTGCTGCGGATTTTTATCACCCTTAAAAATCCATCGACCTCGGCCGGGATCGAACCCGCGAACCTTGGGTCCAGCACGCTAACCACTAGTCCACCGAGGGCGACGAATAAGTATAGGCCTCTGTATAATTATATATATAATTTTGACTATGTGTTTTTCTATACATCGTCTACAACAAAAAATGTACTGATAATGATAGGAAACATAAAAGTATCAGTTTACAACGTAGGCTAGGCTGTCGCTGTTTTTACAAAATGAATTACTAATGTAATGTAATAAGCCGTCGGTCCCATGTCGTAGATTTACGGCATGTAAAAGAACCTTACGGGCATGAATAGAACTAGTAATGCTCGTAAGCAAAATTCAGCGGCAATTTCTCACCCAAGTCTCCTGACTGCCTGCTAGATGGCTCTGGCAGTCACATCAGGATTGAGTAGAACTTGTGCGGTCAGTGGGCTGGTCACTCACTACATGAACGCACATGACCATAGAAACCTCCGAAAGGAGGCCCCTATGCTCCGCGTTGGAGCGACAAGGACAAACAACAACAACATATGATAGATTACAATTCGTAATATTCATTATACGTAATTTTCAGCAACTAAATTCAAGTGCACGGTTGTTAATATACATAAACATATTATGATTATAATACATTATAAAAGTATTACATATATATCATATTTCAACTATCCTCTATGATTTTATATATTTCACGTCAACTGCAAAAATCAAATTTTTTTTTAACGGGCGTCACTTGTGAATAGAACTTCAACAAAAGGGCTATGTTTTTAGTTGGAACTAAATTTTCGGCCTAACTATATTATCACGTGTCGTATGCGGCCCACGAGCCGTGTTTTGTATGCCCCTGAGGAGGTAGCCGATCAAGCATCCAGTTATTCCATCGTTACTGTCGTCACGCATAGCCGATGAGACAGCCTGACCTAGCTTCATGCACATGTGACTGTGGACGTAATGGTGTCCGTTTGCATTATATATAAATTTAATTTGTATAGGCCCATGGCGATTTGTAAAACAAAAACCACGACCGGGTTCGTGCGGGTTTGGCTGCTGTCATCCATGCAGACAGTACAGCATTATTTACTTCGCGCTGTGTACAGCTGTTATCCACATGTTTATTTGCATTATCTGTTGCCCTGTGACTCTCTCTAACTTAGCTGTCGGCCGGTTAGCCCTCCCATTTCGTATTCGAGACGTACCGGGTTCAAATTCCAGTTATCCTGACGTTTTATGTCGTAATTATCCCTGCAGGCCAATGCCTGGATAATCCATAAAATTCAGCAATGGTCGTTTCCTTCCACATCCCTTTCGGTTCATCATTCACAAATTTAATCCTTCGACGTTATATAATTTTAGTTACTGAAAGCGCCTTTAAATAAGCTGTAACAAATAAAAACACTGTTTGTTACTAGGCTGCGTCTAGAATACGAAATTCCAGTGCTGTAGTTGGATTATGCAACTGTGACATGTTAGGCGTACTTTTTCAAAACGTTTAGGTTAGGGGACATGATTAACTCGTTTCTCGGAGACCACAGCCGTAGGTATATATTTATTTCTTTCTTCTTTATTTTGTTTCGGATTAATATTTCTCACCAATGCATTAATAGCCGATCCCAGTGGCCGTGCGGTCTAATGCGTGGGTCTGCGGCCGCTCGCTTATTAGGATCGTGGGTTCGAATCCCACCGGGGGCATGGATATTTGTGTTGTGTTTGTCGTAAGGACGGTAGCATGGAACGTAAAGTGACATGAAGGACGAAAGGATTTAAACAATACAAAAATGGATCAAAGGGGAAAAACCCGGACAGACTAAAAAAAAATCCCACCAGGGGCATGGATGTTTGTGTTGTGTTTGTTGTAAGGACGGTAGTATGGATTTAAACAGTACAAAAATGGATCAAAGGGGAAAAACCCCGGACAGGCAAAAAAAAAAAAAAATCCCCACCGGGGGCATGGACGCCTCTCTCTTGTGAGTGTTGTGTGCTGTCAGGTAGAGGTCTCAGCGACGGGCTGGTCACTCGTCCAGAGGAGTCCTACCGAGTGTGGTGTGTCTAATGTGTGTGATCGTGAAACCTCGAAAAATGAGGCGGCCTAGGCCCCCAAGGGGCTGTCGAGCCATAGAAAAAAAAATGCATTACTAGCTTAATGAAATCGAGTGGAGATGAGATGGGTAGGGCATGTGGCACATACGGGGAGAAGAGAAGTTTATAATTTTTTGTGAGGAAACTTAAAGAAAAGAGACTACTTGAAAGTCGTAGGCGTAGATGGGAGGATGATATGAAATGGATCATAAATAAATAGGATGGGAGAGCGTGTATTGGATTCATCTGGCTCTGGATAGGGGAAACGTTTCGGGTTCCTGTGAACACGTCAATGGACCTTCGTTTTTAATAAAGTAAGGGGAATTTCTAGACAAAGTAAGGAACTGTTAGCTTGTCAAGAAGGTCTCTATCCCATAGAGTTTATTTCTCTTTTTTTTAGTTCTTTCTCTGTCAACTTCTCCTTTTCCAGTCTGTTTTCCTCCCTTTTTCTTGTTCTACTGTCACTGTTTTGACAGTTCAGTTTAGGTAGCATCGACTCAGAACTGGAGAAAGTAGGCGAAACTGGCATGTTGACTGTTATGAAGCACTTCCTGTATTTTGGCTCAAGCAACTGAAGTAAAACTTCCAGAACCTGCGGTGACCTGTCATGATTTTGACCAGAGCTCTCCCTCTTACGATACATCGGTACTGACCGTTACGTCACAGTTAGTCATATTGTGTACCATTATACGTAATTAAAGGTATCATTCTGAGTGAAGACTGATGTGATTTGAGATACAGAATGGCATCAATGCAATTAAGTGTTGTGTAAAAGTCATTAGGTGTGGGTCAGTGCTGTGGCCACCTAAGCGCGCCCACAATGCTGTAAATTACAACAGCTAATACATCCAATTCATTGGTCGTCCCTGATTTAAATCAGAGCACAAGCAAGTACTTGAGAATGAGCGCAGTGGCCCGTTTACCCTTTTCATAAGGGGGACACGCGGTGGCGCAGTTGGTTGAGGCACTGCGCTACAAGCCGGAAGGTCGCGGATTCGATTCCCGATGGTGTCATTGGAATTTTTCATTGACATAATCGTTTCGGTCGCACTATGGCCCTGGGGTTGACTCAGCCTCTAACAGAAATGAGTACCAGGAATATCTCCTGGGGGGTAAAGGCGTCCGGTGCGTAGGGCTGACAACCTTACCACCTTCATGTATCGATTGTCTAGAAGTCTGGTAGCCTTAACCTCATGGAACCCTAAGGGCCTGTCCAGGCCTGTAACGGGTTTGCTTTTCCTTTACCCTTACCCTTCTCATAAAGACTTCTTTCAGCAAATTTTCATGTTTAACTAGTGCATGATCTGTGAAAAGGACGGGGAAATTAGTTCTGTTATATCCCTTTTGTATCTTTATCTCCTTTTATTTCGCTTTATTGGTTTCCCATCGCGTGTACAACCTATTCAGTTCCTATTCCTCTTCCTCCTTTGTGCCTCCTTTCGTTCAGTTTCATCAAACTCGTTTCCCTGTTCCTTGTCCATTTCGTATCTTTAGCTCCTTTCCTTCCATATTCCTTTCCTGTACCTGTATAACTTTTCCGTCTTATCATCATTCCTTTCCGCTTATCCTAGCAACGGCGCGTCGGATTTTACCGGAGTGTCAATATTATAACGCTCTTACGTATGTGTGTGTCCTTAAACTGATAAGTTTGAACTGACTTACCAGAACATAAGATAAAAACATTTTATAATTTAGAATTAGTTGTTATAATCACAAACAATGCACCATACTTCACTAGGACTAATGTTTACATAGCAAGTATAGTAGAACCCACTTATAACGATATCGGTTTATACGACATCTCGCTTATAGAGTCAGATATTCTGTGGTACCAATTAATTCGTCACTTTAATCTTAATTCACCGTGCATTTCTGTAATCAGTAATGAGTCACCTACAAATGCTCAAAACCGTCAATAAAGGTATAAATTAACCTTTTTTCATTATTAAAATACCCTACCGTAGCACAGCATTTGATAAGTACAACTATAAACCCCTGATGATGGCTTCTCGCAAGCCGAAACATATGTAGGGTATTTTAATAATGATAAAAGGTTAATTTATACCTTTATTGACGGTTTTGTGCATTTGTTAGTGACTTATTACTAATTCCTCACTGTTAACCATATCATTACATTCATCGGTTATAACGACACGAATTATTCAGTCCCTTTCATGATGTTATAACCGAGTTCGAGTGTAGTATGAAGTATTGACAGTGTTTGCTGTACATACAGCGAGCAGGTGTGGATAGTCGAAATAAGCGTCTAAAGCACCCTCAATATTCAAGTAGAGGCTGTGAGGAAAGCCATGTAAATCCTACACTCGGAATAGTCTGTTGCCGGCTGGGATTTGAAACTGTTACGCCCCGCTAGGAAGTCAGTTGCTTTACTGCTAATGTTGCTGTGAAGTTATGTGCCAGTGTTTGATTCATAGCACTGAACTGCTGTAGGATATTCAGCTGTCTGAGGCGTTCGTAACGTATAGCGTATGACTGGTTGTAACCGCACCTACACGGTTCTACGTAACTGGTTATACGGTTGCGTTCTGTCTGAGAAGCTAATTGTCGCTTAGATGGTCATGAATGTCCTCGTTTTTTAGGCTCCTTCACAAAACTGCGAAAAGGGACTGTTAGCTTCGTCATGTCTGTCTGTCTGTCTGTCTGTCTATCCGTCCGCATGGAACAACTCGGATACCACAGGACGGACTTTCATTGAATTTGATATATGGGTATTTTTTTTTTCGAAAATATGTCGAGAAAATTCAAGTCACATTAAAATCTGACAACAATAACGGTACTTTACATGAAGACCTATGGACATTTATGATAATATCTCGCTGAATTCTTCTCAGAATGAGAAATGTTTCAGACAAAAGTTGTAGAGAAAATCAAAACACACATGTTATGTTCAATAACGTTTTTCCGAAGATCGTGCCGTTTATGAGATAATGTGGAAAAATACGGTACAGCCGGACAGACCACAGATGACAATATAGTACGGCGCATGCGCTTTGCATGCAGGATAACTAAGGCTACAGACACACTCAGAATATGTAATATTTATTGCTTTTCTGCTGCAGCAATGGTTACGCGAACGCGAGTTAACGTTACGTTATACTACATTGTCTGTCTGTTGTACATGAAGCTTAACGGCCATTTGCACCAGTCCGCTATTAATCGCTATCATGACGCACCTTCACGCAACTTTAATTTCAATCTTAATATTATGACGTCTGAGTCTTCAAAGTGACTTCTTCTCTTTCCAAGCTCTCAGACTAAAACCCTCTATGCATTCCTCACCTCGTACACGTGTATTAATGTACTTTCGCATCCATCTTGCTTGATTTTAATTTGCCCAATATTTGGTTAAGAGTGCAAGATACGGAGGTCCTAGACATGCAGTTTTCGCAGCCAGATGCCACTACCGTCGCCGTAATTTTCTTTCATTACCGCTCTGCTAGTCTGATCATCGACGTGTTAGTCCGAGGCCCCCCCAGTCTTTGAAACTTTGACGTTTAAGTAAACAGTACCCTGCAAGACAGACTGCTAGACGGTATGGAATTTTTTTTTAATTTTTTAAATTTTTTTTTGTTGAAGGGCCCCCGCACCACAGCCTTAAGGCTTTTTGTGCAACCCCAATGAAGATGATGAGGATGAGTTTTTTTTACCAATTTTTACAATTAATGGAGCACCAGTGGAATGAAATCGACAGGGGAAAACCGACAACTCGGAAAAAAAACCTGTCCCAGTGCCACTTTGTCCACCACAAATCTCACATGGACTTGACCTGGGACCGAACCCCGGTCCTCCGTGGTGAGAGGCCGGCGACTAACCGCCTGAGCCATGGCACGGATTTATGGTATGGAATAATAATGCGTTATTATTTCTTAGTATTATCTGTGCACTCTACCGTCCATCAGTTTATTAGTGCGGCATATTTCAGTTCTTGTAAGACTAAACAGCATACGTAAACGTGAAATGATTGAAGATGTTAATTTGCTACACTTCTTGTTAGCGGGCCAATTCTAATGGAAATATACAGTGTCGTTGTTTTATCCGAGAAATTTATATTGTCACTTCCTGCCGCTGTTCCGCCGCGCGTGTGAGCGGCCGGCTGACTGAGCTACGATAACACGATAAGCGAGCCGACAGGAAGTGACAAACTGTGTTTATCAGATAAAATAATTACAACGTGTCGTCTTTTATAATCGCTTCAACTGTCACACGTAGAAGGTTTCGAGCTGAGATTGCTTTGTGTAGGGGTTTAAGAGAACATATAGTGAAGGGATGATGAAGTGACAAGGGGATGGAAAAAATTTCATAATGAGGAACTTCATAATTAGTACGCTTGGACAAATATTATTGTGGTGATAATATCAAGAAGGATTTAATGGGCTGGGAATGTGGCATGCATGGAAGAGGAGAGAAATACGTACAGGGATTTAGTGGGGCAACTCGAGGGAAAGAGACCACTTGGAAGACTGAGGCATAGATGGGAGTATAACATTAAATGCATATTAAAGAAATAAGTTGAGAGCATGTAGATTGGAGTTATGTGACTCAAGATAGGGTAAAGTGGGAGGGTTTTTTTTTTTGAAAAATGTAACAAACCTACAGGTTCCATAAAATGCGAGTAATTTTAAGACTAACTAAGGAACTGTTAGCTTCTCGAGAAGGCCTCTGCTTCATGAGTAATTTGTTTCACGTCTTTCGTAGTTAACGGCGTGACCAAGAAACTCAAAAACATTTTGTTGGCTACAAATGTCTGAGACACACTGTAGTGCGTTCCTTCGAGGTTGTTTAAATGTCATGAAGAGTGTGTTCAGAAATGTTATCGAATGATTAAATAGAAAGCGCCAGTTGTTTGAATCCTACTTGAAGCCTGTTCCTTGTTGGTGTTCAACAAACGAACGTAATAACTTATGGAAATTAAGGAGCTCCTAATGGCAGTAACGCTGTGATGAATGAGCTGTGAGTTCTTAATGGAATTCAAAGGCTGCTTCCTTATCGTGGCAGAATCGATACTGCAGGGTGACTGGCAGTTGCCTGAATTCAATGAAGAAGATTCGTGAATAGAAGTAAGCATCGTGCAATGTTTTCATCACAATTAACGCTGTAGGCTAAATGTGAAATACCTGCGGCTGAAAGGGAGTGCAAGGTTTTTGATTAAACGACCAGTGGGCGCTGTACTGTAATTTTTGTATGGAATGGCACACCCCCACCCCGGCCCAAAATAAATTGCATACTTGAAAGTGTTGTGTTATGTGGAGGTGAAATTTGGCTACGGACTGAAAAATTGAGAGGAAATTTAAAAAAAGAAATTGGCTGAATTTAATCGTGTGGAAATTCTGCTCCAGGTGTTAAGAGAAAATACAGCGGGGAACGAAACGGTGTGAGAAGAAATGGACGCGAGATTTGAGGTTATCACAGCGTTGATGCTGGGATGTTAGGCTTTGTCAGTTGGGAAGTAGTTATCGACGTTTCGGAGGATTGTAGTGCGTTTCTTTGGATCAAGCAGTCCAAGAAGTCTTCTTGACCTCAGACATGAACACAGCACAATTCTTTGTAATGTCTGTAGCTACGTCCCAATTGGATCTTTTTAACAGGTGGGCGTTACTGCACCATTGATCAAGAAAATTAGAAAGTAGAGCGTTGGGATGGAATATTGATCGGATGGAGAAAGAGACATTGCAGAGGAATACATTGTATTGCTCACCGCCAGAGAATGACGGAATATTTTTTCCTCCATGGCGCAACAGCCCCTAGTGGGCCAGGGCCTCATTATCGAGGCTTCACGATCACACTCAGACACACCACATTCAGTAGGACTCCTCTGGACGAGTGATCAGCCCGACGCGGAGACCTCTACCTGACAACACACAACACTCACAAGAGACAGATATCCATGTCCCCGGCGGGATTCGAACCCGCAGTTCCAGCAAGCGAGCGGCCGCAGACCCACGTCTTAGACCGCGCGGCCACTGGGATCGGCTTGTGCACGTATACCGGAGGAAAAGAGATATTTGGGGTATTGTTTGCGAATTAATGTGGAAAATGATAACGGAAAGTGACGAAGGATGAAGAAGAAGAAGAGCAAGAAGAACTGAAATAACAGTAACATGAACGCGAGGAAAGGGAAGTGTTTTTCAGGGAAGTGTTTTTCAAAGATCCCGAGCAAGGGCTAATGCAACTGTTTTCATAAAGGTTTGGCGTGCTAACGAGATTAATGTCTGTGTACAGTTGTCATATTGTGTGTAAAGGAGAAGTAGAACGTTCTGGAGGTTGGCTGTGTGATGTAAGGACCAGAAAAATGACCTTTGTCTGTACGTGTACATCATCATCATCATCGTCATCGTCACCGTCACGTAGTCTGTCTTACGACAGGTCCGTAGCCTCTTCCTTCTGTAGTCTGTCTTACGACAGGTCCGTAGCCTCTTCCTTCTGTAGTCTGTCTTACGACAGGTCCGTAGCCTCTTCCTTCTGTAGTCTGTCTTACGACAGGTCCGTAGCCTCTTCCTTCTGTAGTCTGTCTTACGACAGGTCCGTAGCCTCTTCCTTCTGTAGTCTGTCTTACGACAGGTCCGTAGCCTCTTCCTGACCAGTTCTTCACAGAGTGCCATCTAATGCTTCCTCTTTGAATTAACCGTATCTTCTCGTTTCCTTACGGTCATCCAGTAGCTGCTTACTTCTTCCTCCTCGTCTTCCCGTCCCTTTTATTTTTGCTTCAATAAGGTGTTTTAAAAGGCAGTTCATACGCAAAACGTGACCAATCCAGCTAGCCTACATTCGTTTTACTGTATGTAGGATGTTTCTATCCACCGTGACCGTGTGTAACACTGCCTCATTTTGCACACGATCGGTCCAACTGATCTTCTCCATCCTTCTCTAGCACCGCATTTCAAAACTTTCAAGGTATATCTGATATACATACGTCCGCTTAAACTGTCTGAAACTTAATAATATCGTGAAGTAACGAATATTTCTTAGGAACACCCTGTTAAATGACACCGCTCAGACCAAGTGACGTGACAAGTCATCGGCTTGCCCCCCCCCCCCCCAAAGGTCTCTGGCTGTCGCTGTGTTCGTGCTTTAAAGGGTAAAGTCCAATATAGGAAGCAGTGAAGCGTCAGACTGGAGCTTTTCACAGCGGCGAATGTAAAGAATGGGAAGTGACGCCGTGTGTTCTGGTACATGTCGCTACATCCTAGAAGACAGCAGACTTCAAGTTAAATGCATTTTGTTAGTAAAGTGACCTGTAACAATGAAATGTGTACAGGAGGCATGCGGACGTCACGTGATAAGAGTGTGAAATCATTCTGAACTCTTTAAATCCTAGTGGTAACTTTATGTACCACCAGGTTTAACATTCAACAATTCTACGTTCTGCCCACACAGTGTATTTGTGTGTTTTGTGTGGATCTCAGAACAAACAGTGATTATTTCACTATACAGCATTAACTGACTGGTTTGTATAACTGAGATGGAGTGTGTTTACTGCGCGGTACGGACTGTATTTATGTGTTTTGTGTGGATCTCAGAACAAACAGCGATTATTTCACTGTACAACATTAACTGACTGGTTTGTATAACTGAGACGGAGTGTGTTTACTGTGCAGTACAGACTGTATTTATGTGTTTTGTGTGGATCTCAGAACAAACAGCGATTATTTCACTGTACAACATTAACTGACTGGTTTGTATAACTGAGACGGAGTGTGTTTACTGCGCGGTACGGACTGTATTTATGTGTTTTGTGTGGATCTCAGAACAAACAGCGATTATTTCACTGTACAGCATTAACTGACTGGTTTGTATAACTGAGACGGAGTGTGTTTACTGCGCGGTACGGACTGTATTTATGTGTTTTGTGTGGATCTCAGAACAAACAGCGATTATTTCACTGTACAACATTAACTGACTGGTTTGTATAACTGAGACGGAGTGTGTTTACTGCGCGGTACGGACTGTATTTATGTGTTTTGTGTGGATCTCAGAACAAACAGCGATTATTTCACTGTACAGCATTAACTGACTGGTTTGTATAACTGAGAACGGAGTGTGTTTACTGCGCGGTACGGACTGTATTTATGTGTTTTGTGTGGATCTCAGAACAAACAGCGATTATTTCACTGTACAACATTAACTGACTGGTTTGTATAACTGAGACGGAGTGTGTTTACTGCGCGGTACGGACTGTATTTATGTGTTTTGTGTGGATCTCAGAACAAACAGCGATTATTTCACTGTACAACATTAACTGACTGGTTTGTATAACTGAGACGGAGTGTGTTTACTGCGCGGTACGGACTGTATTTATGTGTTTTGTGTGGATCTCAGAACAAACAGCGATTATTTCACTGTACAACATTAACTGACTGGTTTGTATAACTGAGACGGAGTGTGTTTACTGCGCGGTACGGACTGTATTTATGTGTTTTGTGTGGATCTCAGAACAAACAGCGATTATTTCACTGTACAACATTAACTGACTGGTTTGTATAACTGAGACGGAGTGTGTTTACTGCGCGGTACGGACTGTATTTATGTGTTTTGTGTGGATCTCAGAACAAACAGCGATTATTTCACTGTACAGCATTAACTGACTGGTTTGTATAACTGAGACGGAGTGTGTTTACTGCGCGGTACGGACTGTATTTATGTGTTTTGTGTGGATGTCAGAACAAACAGCGATTATTTCACTGTACAGCATTAACTGACTGGTTTGTATAACTGAGACGGAGTGTGTTTACTGCGCGGTACGGACTGTATTTATGTGTTTTGTGTGGATCTCAGAACAAACAGCGATTATTTCACTGTACAACATTAACTGACTGGTTTGTATAACTGAGACGGAGTGTGTTTACTGCGCGGTACGGACTGTATTTATGTGTTTTGTGTGGATCTCAGAACAAACAGCGATTATTTCACTGTACAGCATTAACTGACTGGTTTGTATAACTGAGACGGAGTGTGTTTACTGCGCGGTACGGACTGTATTTATGTGTTTTGTGTGGATCTCAGAACAAACAGCGATTATTTCACTGTACAGCATTAACTGACTGGTTTGTATAACTGAGACGGAGTGTGTTTACTGCGCGGTACGGACTGTATTTATGTGTTTTGTGTGGATCTCAGAACAAACAGCGATTATTTCACTGTACAACATTAACTGACTGGTTTGTATAACTGAGACGGAGTGTGTTTACTGCGCGGTACGGACTGTATTTATGTGTTTTGTGTGGATCTCAGAACAAACAGCGATTATTTCACTGTACAGCATTAACTGATTGGTTTGTATAACTGAGACGGAGTGTGTTTACTGCGCGGTACGGACTGTATTTATGTGTTTTGTGTGGATCTCAGAACAAACAGCGATTATTTCTCTGTACAACATTAACTGATCGGTTTGTATGACTGAGACTGAGTGTGTCTACTGCGCGGTACGGACTGTATTTATGTGTTTTGTGTGGATCTCAGAACAAACAGCGATTATTTCACTGTACAGCATTAACTGACTGGTTTGTATAACTGAGACGGAGTGTGTTTACTGCGCGGTACGGACTGTATTTATGTGTTTTGTGTGGATCTCAGAACAAACAGCGATTATTTCACTGTACAACATTAACTGACTGGTTTGTATAACTGAGACGGAGTGTGTTTACTGCGCGGTACGGACTGTATTTATGTGTTTTGTGTGGATCTCAGAACAAACAGCGATTATTTCACTGTACAACATTAACTGACTGGTTTGTATAACTGAGACGGAGTGTGTTTACTGCGCGGTACGGACTGTATTTATGTGTTTTGTGTGGATCTCAGAACAAACAGCGATTATTTCACTGTACAGCATTAACTGACTGGTTTGTATAACTGAGACGGAGTGTGTTTACTGCGCGGTACGGACTGTATTTATGTGTTTTGTGTGGATCTCAGAACAAACAGCGATTATTTCACTGTACAGCATTAACTGACTGGTTTGTATAACTGAGACGGAGTGTGTTTACTGCGCGGTACGGACTGTATTTATGTGTTTTGTGTGGATCTCAGAACAAACAGCGATTATTTCACTGTACAACATTAACTGACTGGTTTGTATAACTGAGACGGAGTGTGTTTACTGCGCGGTACGGACTGAATTTATGTGTTTTGTGTGGATCTCAGAACAAACAGCGATTATTTCACTGTACAGCATTAACTGATTGGTTTGTATAACTGAGACGGAGTGTGTTTACTGCGCGGTACGGACTGTATTTATGTGTTTTGTGTGGATCTCAGAACAAACAGCGATTATTTCTCTGTACAACATTAACTGACTGGTTTGTATAATGAGACTCAGTGTGTTTACTGCGCGGTACGAGCTGGATCTTTAAATATAATTCAGGTTAATATTAATTTTAAATGGCTAATAAGGACCTGTTTATGTAATGCTTTGTTAGGATCTTCAACTATCTTAACACAGCTAATGAAACAATTGCTTGTGAGATGATTTGAAGTGGTGTAACAACCAAGTCTCGCGGTGCGCAGTAAGTTACTGCAGGCAACTTCAGTAATATGCGTGATTTAAGTACGATATAACTGTAGCCATTTTGCGAAAGTTTTTAAATGTTTCCTAGAATGGAAATGTCCCTCGCCGTTCCGCCTTCCGTGACTCTCCTGGGATGTTGCTACTGCAAAGAGAAAGTGTTAAAAGATCCAAAACTCCAAACACCGATGAAATTTCTTTAATTATCTTAAATTGTATCATGTAATTCATCCCGTAGTAACGAGTTTTCAAACTTAGTCCGGATTTCTGTTCCACACTCATGGAATATATGCGAGGCAAGTAGAGATTAAAGTTGCAGCACTTTCTTTTCACAAGGACCCGTTTCCTTTCACGCCTTTCTCAAGTCCTATGTCCCTAGCAGTTGGAAATTCAACCCTTTAATCACAGCAGATTCCTCACAGACATCTATACTGAGTCACCCTGTCGTGGGTTACTCAACCTTTAGCATCTATTTAAAGTGTTAGATTTTCTTTATGATAAATAGTTAATCCTGAGTGCATACGAATTTTAAACTTTTCAAGAATCAAATAAGTTTAAAATGCGCTTAAAGATTAATTCATTCCTAACTCGCAGGCAACACTGCGTTTTATTCACAGGTCTGCAGGCAAACGCGTTTCATACCAGTCATGGTTAGTATTGTACAGGTAAATATCGTTGTTTGTTGTGATATGGAGCAAAGTCCTTCGTGAGAAGCTAACAGTTTCTCAGCTAGTCAAGAAATTCCCTGCATTTTATGGAACCCGAAGGTTCATTACTGCATTCACAAGTGTCCGCCAACTTTCCCTATCCTGAGACAGATCAATCCAGTCCATGCCCCACCGTCCCACTTCTTGAAGATACATTCTAATAATATCTCCCATCTACCCCTACGTCTTCCAAGGATAGTCATGTAGAACACATAGATATACTGTGTGCACAAAATACAGCGTTCTAAACGTTAATTCTGGCAATACATATAGTAACCACAGAATTTATGGGGTTATACAGAGGATTTAAGTGGGGCACGCGGTGGCGCAGTTGGTTGAGACACTGCGCTACAAGCTGGAAGGTCGCGGGTTCGATTCCCGATGGTGTCATTGGAATTTTTCATTGACATAATCCTTCCGGCCGCACTATGGCCCTGGAGTCGACTCAGCCTCTAACAGAAATGAGTACCGGGAATATTTCCTGGGGGGTAAAGGCAGCCACCTTCATGTGCTGATTGTATAGAAATTCTGGGAGCCTCAACCCCCTGGAACCCTCAGAGCCTGTCCAGGCCTGTAATGGGATTGCTTTACAGAGGATGTAAAATTAGATGCCGGTATGTAAGGCGATATGAAATTTTGTATGAAAATGACGAAATGTTTTTATAACGATTTTAATTTACAACTCAGTCGTCGTTATTTACGTGTAAGAGACGTTTAACAAATCGTGAAATCGTCTCTTAGAGGCAACATGTCGATGCTCAAACATAACCTCCATCGCATGCGTTAAATTTATGAACATAGGTGAAGAAAATCACAGAAACCCTTTGTACTGTGTCGCCCGAAGAATTTGTGTAAAAACGGGTATTAAACTGACTTTGACGCGTGTGTAATACGAGGTGTGGCACAAAAGTAATGAGACTGATTTTCTTTTAACCATGAATTTTATTATTTTTACAAATCAAGATTATCCCCTTCAAAATAGTTCCCTTGGGCAGCTACACAGCGACGGAGGCGTTGTTTCCATTGTTCGTACCAGCTGCTGGAAGGCTTCTGCTGGAATACCTTTCAGCTCGTCGGTTACGCTCTTCTGGATATTATCCAAAGTACCAAAATGGCGCCCTTTCAAGTGGTTTTTGGTTTTGGTTATAGAAGGCTTTGTGGTTCTGTTAGAATTAGTAAATATCAAACCATTCGAAAGTCAAAACAAGGTGAAAACTAACTGGTTTTGTTTGCAGTTCAAATGCCGTGATGTCGTCACAAATACGTAAGTCATTGTCTCTTGTACGCCATAACCAAGCCAAATAAAATAAACACGTAAAGTTAAGCTTCTTGAGGGAAATGTTTTAAATTTTTTTCCCCCCAAGTGGTTAAAATGCAGATCATGTTATACCAGTTCCAGGCGATTCAAAATTAAGCAAATAAAGCATTTAATGTGTTCACAAATAACCTTAAGGCAGTCAGAGAACTACAGTGAGCCATCTTCACGGATTAACTCTTAAAGGCGCAATGTCGAGTTAAACTCGACAGCGCTCTCCTTTGTACCAAGTTCAACTTGAGTTCAAATCGACACGATATTTTGCATGTTTAACGTTGGCTTTCTTTAAGCTGGTCTCATCCTGTTAATGCTTTTTGAACTCAAGATTTAGAGGTTTTCTGGAAAAGTAATTTGGATCAGATTACTAGATTTCAAGAAAATAATTTGCACTCCAAAGGGTTAAACAACAGTTTAGCATGTTACGACTCTGTTTATTTGATCAGCCCGACACTTCTTCGGTCTACCAACGTGTCTTTTTCCTGGAGGTTTTATAATTCCATGCAAGTTATGGATTTTATTTTCTGTCTTCTTCTGCATGTCGACCTCGGTGGACTAGTGGTTAGCGTGCTCGCCACTGGACCCAAGGTTCGCGGGTTCGATCCCGGCCGAGGTCGATGGATTTTTAAGGATAAAACTTACGGGCAAGAATAGAGATGTTTTGTAAGAACAATTCAGCGGCCATTTCTCACCCAAGTCTCCTGATTGACTGCTAGATGGCTCTGGCAGTCATATCAGGATGAGTAGAACTTGTGCAGTCAGTGGACTGGTCACTCACTACAGAATGCACACTTCCAGACCAAGAAACCTCTGAAAGGAGGCCTTATGCTCCGCAAGGAGCGACAGGAAGTAACTAACTAACTAACTAACTAACTAAACTTCTTCTGCATATATTCCAATATTTATCAGTGATTGTAGTCCAGTGCCTTATCCCTTAAGTTCAAATCGTTTCAGTTCTTAGTTTTATGCCCTAATGGAAGGTAATAGATGACCATTCTCTTTGTCTGAGGGCAGGGCGCTGGGGAAAACGTGTGGACCTAAGAGGGAGGTAGTAACAGGGGGATGGAAATTAACGAAGAACTTCACAATTTATACCCTTCACCTGGGGTGATCACATCAAGGAGGGTGTGATGGGGGCGAGGGAAACATACATGAGGGAGGTAACCTGAATTCGTACGTAATTATAACCGACAAAATAAAAATCTGAAAGGAACAGATATGGGAAATTTAAGAATAGATGGAAGGATAATATTAAAAAAATCTTATTTTAAAACAGTCGTGAGATTGGAGTGTGGATTAATCTGGTTCATGGAAGGGCTGTTCTGAACACTGTAATAAGGCTCAGATTTTGATGAAGGGAGGGAATTTATTGCGAGACAATAGCACTGTTTCTCACATGATGTTAAGCAGGACGTACCCTTAACCGGCCTTCCGGCTTCACTGCCTTGATTATATACAAGAAGGCCAGGCGAATCACTTTAATAATGAGTATAACCTTGGTTACGTTAACATTAACAGAAATTTTAAAATTATTGTGTGGTGTGTCTCTAATTATACAGCCTGTATATATCGACGATTCTCGTTCTGTTTCAGTCTCTCGTTAGAGTACACAACGTTTTTGACACGCACTGTTTATGTTCTCTAAAACATGTTTCGGCGTCGTACGCCGGCCATCATCTTTCATTTCATGATCTTGTAACTTCTACCTGATGATGGCCGGCGTACGTGGCCGAAACACGTTGTAGAGAAAATAAACAGTACATGTGAAAAGTGTTGTGTTTATTCTGACAAGGATTGAAATAGTCGATTACATACACATACGTACACAACGGGACGATGATTCCAAAATTTGATTTTCATCCTGCTCTGCATTTTATTTATTTAGTGTTTCTCCGGGTTACCCAGCGGTTTGATTAACTGCCCTGTGCATTTTGTCCAGTTTGTGTCAAACTTGTGCCCGCTGTATTTGCATATACATTTGTATTGTAGATAACAAACAAGTCTCTCATGTTCTGTAACTACGAGATTGGATTCTAGATGTGTATAGTCTAAGGCCAACCATGTAAATATATGCTTTTGGCTCGAAACAAAAGCACACGTTTGTGAATGGAAGCTGAAATCTGTTCCTTCAGAATGGTTAATGTTATACTTACGACAAAGTGGAACAGGGTTCAAAGAGAAAGGGCAGTTTGCGGTGTTAGAACTTCGTTTTGTGTCTCCGCAAAGTTTGAATTACATGCACCGGGGCGTGAGGACATGACCACTGTTGTTCAACTTCTGCGGCGTCAAGGGTTCTCATTAACTTTGTTAAGAGAAGAGCAGTGCTGTGTTGTAAGGCTGTTGGTACGCGTTGAAGAGAAGAGCAGTGCTGTGTTGTAAGGCTGTTGGTACGCGTTGAAGAGAAGAGCAGTGCTGTGTTGTAAGGCTGTTGGTACGCGTTGAAGAGAAGAGCAGTGCTGTGTTGTAAGGCTGTTGGTACGCGTTGAAGAGAAGAGCAGTGCTGTGTTGTAAGGCTGTTGGTACGCGTTGAAGAGAAGAGCAGTGCTGTGTTGTAAGGCTGTTGGTACGCGTTGAAGAGAAGAGCGGTGCTGTCTTGTAAGGCTGTTGGTACGCGTTGAAGAGAAGAGCGGTGCTGTGTTGTAAGGCTGTTGGTACGCGTTGAAGAGAAGAGCAGTACTGTGTTGTAAGGCTGTTGGTACGCGTTGAAGAGAAGAGCAGTGCTGTGTTGTAAGGCTGTTGGTACGCGTTGAAGAGAAGAGCAGTGCTGTGTTGTAAGGCTGTTGGTACGCGTTGAAGAGAAGAGCGGTGCTGTCTTGTAAGGCTGTTGGTACGCGTTGAAGAGAAGAGCGGTGCTGTGTTGTAAGGCTGTTGGTACGCGTTGAAGAGAAGAGCAGTGCTGTGTTGTAAGGGTGTTGGTACCCGTTGAAGAGAAGAGCAGTGTTGTGTTGTAAGGCTGTTGGTACGCGTTGAAGAGAAGAGCAGTGCTGTGTTGTAAGGCTGTTGGTACGCGTTGAAGAGAAGAGCAGTGTTGTGTTGTAAGGCTGTTGGTACGCGTTGAAGAGAAGAGCAGTGCTGTGCTGTAAGGCTGTTGGTACGCGTTGAAGAGAAGAGCAGTGCTGTGTTGTAAGGCTGTTGGTACGCGCTGAAGAGAAGAGCAGTGCTGTGTTGTAAGGCAGTTGTTACGCGTTGAAGAGAAGAGCAGTGCTGTGTTGTAAGGCAGTTGTTACGCGTTGAAGAGAAGAGCAGTGCTGTGTTGTAAGGCTGTTGGTACGCGTTGAAGAGAAGAGCGGTGCTGTCTTGTAAGGCTGTTGGTACGCGTTGAAGAGAAGAGCAGTGCTGTGTTGTAAGGCTGTTGGTACGCGTTGAAGAGAGAGCAGTGCTGTGTTGTAAGCTGTTGGTACGCGTTGAAGAGAAGAGCAGTGCTGTGTTGTAAGGCTGTTGGTACGCGTTGAAGAGAAGAGCAGTGCTGTGTTGTAAGGCTGTTGGTACGCGTTGAAGAGAAGAGCAGTGCTGTGTTGTAAGGCTGTTGGTACGCGTTGAAGAGAAGAGCAGTGCTGTGTTGTAAGGCAGTTGTTACGCGTTGAAGAGAAGAGCAGTGCTGTGTTGTAAGGCAGTTGTTACGCGTTGAAGAGAAGAGCAGTGCTGTGTTGTAAGGCTGTTGGTACGCGTTGAAGAGAAGAGCGGTGCTGTGTTGTAAGGCTGTTGGTACGCGTTGAAGAGAAGAGCAGTGCTGTGCTGTAAGGCTGTTGGTACGCGTTGAAGAGAAGAGCAGTGCTGTGTTGTAAGGCTGTTGGTACGCGCTGAAGAGAAGAGCAGTGCTGTGTTGTAAGGCAGTTGTTACGCGTTGAAGAGAAGAGCAGTGCTGTGTTGTAAGGCTGTTGGTACGCGTTGAAGAGAAGAGCGGTGCTGTGTTGTAAGGCAGTTGTTACGCGTTGAAGAGAAGAGCAGTGCTGTGTTGTAAGGCAGTTGTTACGCGTTGAAGAGAAGAGCAGTGCTGTGTTGTAAGGCAGTTGTTACGCGTTGAAGAGAAGAGCAATGCTGTGTTGTAAGGCTGTTGGTACGCGTTGAAGAGAAGAGCAATGCTGTGTTGTAAGGCTGTTGGTACGCGGCAAACGTAGCGCAACACTGCGCAAAAACTGGGATAATCTTCAGACTCTATCATTGCAAGGTAAGACAGTGTTGTGTGACGTAACAAGATGATGGAAGGAATACAGCAGTAACGTTTTGTGTTTATGTTTGTGTATTTAACAGAACTGCATTTCTTAAAGGCAGTGTAATTTTAATCTTGGAGGGGGGATATATTGACCTGTGCTGGAGGGGGAACGTACCTTGTCGAAGGGATGTGGAGATGGGCGATCTGTGGGATTTCTGTCCGTAGTTGCAATAAGTTGAATCATTAGTTACTTACTTACTAACTAACTAACTACATGGAGGGCTCAGGCGTTTAGTCGCTGGCCTTCCACCGCGGAGGCCCAGGTTCGATCCAGGGTCAGTCCATGTGTGATTTGTGGTGGACAAAGTGGCACCGGGACAGGTTTTTCCCCCTATGTACTTCGGTTTTTCCCCGGTCAAATTCATTCCACCGGTGCTCCATTACACGGAAAGACGAAAAAACTAATCATCTTCATCACAGGGTTGCACAATAAACCTCAAGTCTGCGGTGGGTCCGTAGCATCTGCTGCGGGGCCCTTCACCACAAAAAAAAACTGCATGGAGCAGAGTCCTTCTTAAAAAAAATTCCCCGCATTTTATGGAACACGAAGGTTCATTACGGCGTCCACAAGAGCCCGCCACTAGTTCCTGTCCTGAACCAAATCAGTCCAGTCGACGCCCTCTCAACTGACTTTCCTTTAAGAGCCATTCTAATATTATCCTCCCATCTACGCCTAGGTCTTCCAAGTGGTCTCTTTCCTTCAAGTCTCCCCACCATAACCCTATGTGCACCTCTCCTCCTTCCCATACGTGCCACATGCCCCGCCTATCTCTGAATCATTATTTACTGCTCCATGACATTCCTGTATCACAGATTGCTTAGACACTTCTTGCCATTTGGTCTTATTAAGATAACGGTCCGCACCAAGCAGGTTATCTACTCGGTTGCTTTAGCTGTGACCTCTGGGCTTGTCTTCGGGAGGTGACCGACACTGTGCCTGAGTTTTTTCGGTCACTCCAGGCACTTGCCGGGGTAGTACCTTGGTTACGTCACCACCGCTTCATTCCAAATCCTCTCCACTTCATCATTCACGACGTCATTCATCTCACCGACGTCATATTCCGACATACTGGCGCTGACGTGACGTAAACGACGGAGTCAAGCAGTTTTTATCCATGGGCCGCAGTAGCTCAGTCGATATGGTAACTGGGCTACGAGACGCTTGACTGCAGGAGCTAGAGACTCCTGCCTGTTCCAAATTGTATAGACTTTATAGCCCATCCTGCGTCAGTGGGCACATGGGGCTGTCTATGTGGGGTCAATGCGGCTGATACGTGAAGCTGACCACCTACCTGTATTTAGTGCTGAGGTTAAAGTGTGCGTGGAACTAAACCTCCACTCTCCCATATGCCTAAATGGCTTGCAAAGGGAAAACTTTATCTCTTTTACCTTTTTTTTTTCCTATGGCTCGACAGCCCCTTGGGGGCCTAGGCCTCCTCATTTCGAGGCTTCACGATCACACACTTTTTAGACACCACCACACTCGGTAGGACTCCTCTGGACGAGTGACCAGCCCGTCGCAGAGACCTCTACCTGACAACACACAACACTCACAACAGACAAACATCCATGCCCCCGGTGGGATTCAAACCCACAATCCCAGCAAGCGATCGGCCGAAGACCTACGCCTTAGACCGCGCGGCCACTGGGATCGGCCTCTTTTACCTTTACTCTCCGTATTTTCTGAACCAGTCAGTGAGAGTTTTACGTTTAGTAGCGTTGTGAACGTATTAGGGCTTGTTAATTGCACGGGAGGGGGGTGGATGGGTCATAATCCATCTTGAAACAAGGACTCGTGCTGTGTCCATTCCATTCCACAACAGCTCCATCGATATACTCCGTCGATTCACCCCCTTGATTGGTTACAGTGAAACTGTTACCTGGTATTGTCAGAGCCTTCTTATTAAGTTCTGCTTAAGAGCGAATATTAATTTGTGTAAAGAATGTGTAATGTCATTCCCTGGAAGTAATTAAGTATCAGCGATTGTGAGGTTATAATTGTTTCTTGCATGAAGATCTTCTAAAAGTTTTCTTCCCTCGTCACACACCGATCTCCATTACAGAGACCGACCGGTTATTTCTGTTTGGGGAAATGTAAAACCCATAAATACGCTGTGTGTGGGCAGAGAGCAGCATATGAGGTTTCAAGCTTCCGCCGCGACGTAGTTGAGGCCTTCGCTGTGCTAGGATGTTTTTTTTTTTTCCAATGGCTCGACAGCCCCTTGGGGGCCTAGGCCGCCTCATTTTACGACGCTTCACGATCACACTTTAGATACACCACACTCGGTAGGACTCCTCTGGACGAGGGATCAGCCCGTCGCAGAGACCTCTACCTGACAACACACAGCACTCACAAGAGACAGACATCCATGCCATTGGCGGGATTTTTTTTTTTGACTGTCCGGGTTTTTCCCCTTTGATCTATTTTTGTACTGTTTAAATCCTTTCGTCCTTCATGTCACTTTACGTTCCATACTACCGTCCTTATACAACAAACACAACACAGACATCCTTGCCCCCGGTGGGATTCGAACCCACGATCCCAGTAAGCGAGCGGCAGTAGACCCACGCCTTAGACCGCGCGGCCACTGGGATCGGCTGCTGGGATGTCAGGCTTCGTAACATGGGAGATGAGCGAACGCCAGGGAGGCCAGCATCGTTAAATGTTACTGCAAGGTGCTGTGTAAGACTAAGTGTGTCACTGCGCTGTCGATTGAACAGTGACTGTATGTACGGTTTCACAGTAGAAGGATATTGTTTTGCTAAACAGCATTACTGTTTGGTTTGTGTTGTAGAGAAGCAGCGTATTTACTCCGCGGTACGGACTGAACTTTCAGAATTATATTATTTAGAGAAATTTAGTGGTTCTTCACTTACCGTCGCTTTACCTTTCGTAGTTTCCATCCCTTTACCCCATCTAAAAAATAGCAGATACTGCTCTGGGACTTTCAGGGTCGTAAAAATGTTCTGTCAATTCCAGTAAAATATGTAAAGAGTTTTTCACTACCCCTTTCCCCCAAAACCCCATTTCTTTCTCTTTTTTTCTTTTTTTTCCCAGCATTTCAGAAAGTTAAATGGGGATCGGATAGAAGGTTTATTCGCTTTGTTTATGTCATTTTGTTGCTCTAGGTATAAGAAAGCTTAATACAGTATTGCATTATTTAGGTAGCTGTGTTATACAGATGATGCAGCTTGCCGGCCTCCACTGTGCTGTTATCAGACGGATATTTTCACTGCGATCTGAAACAAACCTGTAAGAATAGAGATGTGATGGATATTACTTCGAAATTAAATATGGATTATTCGTTTCTCTTTCTTCCCTTCGATACGTATTTCTATTTTGATTTCTTAACTAATTAACTCCGTAGATCAGAAGGCAATACTGTCTTAGCTATTCAAGAAATTTTCTCGCTTTTTATGGAAACCTAAGGTTCATTACCGCATTCGCAAAACTTCATCACTGATCCGCAGTTCGTGCCAAATGAATCCAGCCCATACTCTCACTATTCGGTTATAAGGCCCACTTTAATATTATGCTCCCATTTACAACTATATCTCGCAAGTGATTTCTTTTACTCAAGTGTTCCGATAAGAACTTGGTATGTATTTCTCCTCTGTCCCACGTGTACCACGTGTACCGCCTATATCATCCTTCTTGCTTTGACTACTGCAATAACACATCATGAAGCTGCTCGTTGCGTAGTGTTCTACAGCCTCCTGTAACTTGCTGTAACTTTGACTACTGCAATAACAGATCATGAAGCTGCTCGTTACGTAGTGTTCTACAGCCTCCTGTAACTTGCTGTAACTTTGACTGCTGCAATAACAGATTATGAAGCTGCTCGTTACGTAGTGTTCTACAGCCTCCTGTAACTTGCTGTAACTTTGACTGCTGCAATAACAGATCATGAAGCTGCTCGTTACGTAGTGTTCTACAGCCTCCTGTAACTTGCTGTAACTTTGACTGCTGCAATAACAGATCATGAAGCTGCTCGTTACGTAGTGTTCTACAGCCTCCTGTAACTTGCTGTAACTTTGACTGCTGCAATAACACATCATGAAGCTGCTCGTTGCGTAGTGTTCTACAGCCTCCTGTAACTTGCTGTAACTTTGACTACTGCAATAACAGATCATGAAGCTGCTCGTTACGTAGTGTTCTACAGCCTCCTGTAACTTGCTGTAACTTTGACTGCTGCAATAACAGATTATGAAGCTGCTCGTTACGTAGTGTTCTACAGCCTCCTGTAACTTGCTGTAACTTTGACTGCTGCAATAACAGATCATGAAGCTGCTCGTTACGTAGTGTTCTACAGCCTCCTGTAACTTGCTGTAACTTTGACTGCTGCAATAACAGATCATGAAGCTGCTCGTTACGTAGTGTTCTACAGCCTCCTGTAACTTGCTGTAACTTTGACTGCTGCAATAACAGATCATGAAGCTGCTCGTTACGTAGTGTTCTACAGCCTCCTGTAACTTGCTGTAACTTTGACTACTGCAATAACAGATCATGAAGCTGCTCGTTACGTATGTTCTACAGCCTCCTGTAACTTGCTGTAACTTTGACTGCTGCAATAACAGATTATGAAGCTGCTCGTTACGTAGTGTTCTACAGCCTCCTGTAACTTGCTGTAACTTTGACTGCTGCAATAACAGATCATGAAGCTGCTCGTTACGTAGTGTTCTACAGCCTCCTGTAACTTGCTGTAACTTTGACTGCTGCAATAACAGATCATGAAGCTGCTCGTTACGTAGTGTTCTACAGCCTCCTGTAACTTGCTGTAACTTTGACTGCTGCAATAACAGATCATGAAGCTGCTCGTTACGTAGTGTTCTACAGCCTCCTGTAACTTGCTGTAACTTTGACTACTGCAATAACAGATCATGAAGCTGCTCGTTACGTAGTGTTCTACAGCCTCCTGTAACTTGCTGTAACTTTGACTGCTGCAATAACAGATTATGAAGCTGCTCGTTACGTAGTGTTCTACAGCCTCCTGTAACTTGCTGTAACTTTGACTGCTGCAATAACAGATTATGAAGCTGCTCGTTACGTAGTGTTCTACAGCCTCCTGTAACTTGCTGTAACTTTGACTACTGCAATAACAGATTATGAAGCTGCTCGTTACGTAGTGTTCTACAGCCTCCTGTAACTTGCTGTAACTTTGACTACTGCAATAACACATCATGAAGCTGCTCGTTACGTAGTGTTCTACAGCCTCCTGTAACTTGCTGTAACTTTGACTACTGCAATAACACATCATGAAGCTGCTCGTTACGTAGTGTTCTACAGCCTCCTGTAACTTGCTGTAACTTTGACTGCTGCAATAACAGATCATGAAGCTGCTCGTTACGTAGTGTTCTACAGCCTCCTGTAACTTGCTGTAACTTTGACTGCTGCAATAACAGATCATGAGGCTGCTCGTTACGTAGTGTTCTACAGCCTCCTGTAACTTGCTGTAACTTTGACTGCTGCAATAACAGATCATGAAGCTGCTCGTTACGTAGTGTTCTACAGCCTCCTGTAACTTGCTGTAACTTTGACTGCTGCAATAACAGATCATGAGGCTGCTCGTTACGTAGTGTTCTACAGCCTCCTGTAACTTGCTGTAACTTTGACTGCTGCAATAACAGATCATGAGGCTGCTCGTTACGTAGTGTTC